>VZTR01029538.1:150481-172848 GCA_013400775.1 Chaetops frenatus | reverse complement strand
TTTTTTTTTAACCTTTTTTTTTTTTGGCAAACCAACATAGAGGAGCAGCTCTGGAACTGCCAAATTAAAAACTGAGAATTTTTGCAACTCAATAGTACTCTTTAAGGATAGTAATCAAATGTGGTTGTAATTTAAAACCTGAGGCTGTGCACTGGTTGTTAGCTTAAAACTACCTTTCCATATAACATTGTGCTTCCATTGTATAACAAAGAAAAAATCAACAAGAACTAGAAAAGTTTGCTGCTGAACAGTGCTAGGACATACAGACAAAAAAATACTAACAACACATGTTATCTACTCAGAATATTGATTTGAGTCATATCTAAAGGGATATAATGGACATTAGAAAATGCTTACTTGTGACTGACTTAGCTACTGCCAAAAAAGTTGACTATGTATCAAATAAAGTTTAATTGAATTTATTATATGCACTATATACAGATACTAAAATGCCTTGCAGTTGTGCCCCATGAACACATCAAATTTAAGTAGGCAGGTGAGTTCATGTTTAGCAAATAAATTATAAAAAACATAAATTACTCAGAAAGTTCTCTAATCTTTGTGATCCCAAAAACAAGTAAAAGGGCAGGACAAACTGTTTCAAAAGAAGCTCTATTACCTAACTTTGCAGAATCTGTGTAGCTATTCAGCATGTTTTCACCACTGAAACATGGCACTGCTGTCAAGGTACCATTTAAATCATAACATAACAAAACAAAGCAAAGCAAAACAAAAAAAATTCACTGGTCTGATCTTTTTTTTCACCAAATCCAAGCATACAGGAAAACTATACTAAACAGATTTCAATTTGTCTTTCCAAGGGTGCAAGTTTCAAAAACAAGTTGCTTTTTTGAATTATAGATAGACAGGTATAAAATATTCTTTGTAAACCTCTAATCTTAGACTTAACATTTTCTGTAAGTAAATTAGGACCTTACCTAATAGTTCTTGTTATGAATTTTGTTCTATGACATACTAGTAGGGACATGATAAAAGAAAACTGGAAAAGAAAGCTGCGTAACATTTAAATATGTAGAAAACTTGGATTAAAATGATGATTAACATTGTTAAGGCTGTATATTCAAGCACTGTATGTTAAGAGAGAGCAGTGGACATGATTTTTAGGCAATAAGAAATATCCTGTTTTGCGCATGATACTGTAATTATAGAATGATGATGTCAACAGCTGATTGTTGGCATAAACTGGCTACTTATAGCAGGTATGAGAGTTAATAAAGATAGCAGAAGATGGCAGAAATGAATTCTGAGAAATGATAGCCAGTTTTCTCCAGCAGTCAGCCTGATAAGTAAAACTCCAAGATTCTAGCTCTGCATCTAAATGAAATACTCTTTTTTCTCCTCTGCATTGACTTGGCTGCCTTCTGCATTGATAATGGCTGTGTCGGCATCAGGTGCATCTTCAGCTCCTTTTGCTTCATTTGTTAAATAAGTTCCTGCAGGAATCAGTACAAGAGAAAAGGAAAAAAAAAAAAAAAAAAAAAAAAAANAAAAAAAAAAAAAAGAGAAAGATTAGGGTTTCTTTTTACACAGCATTATAGGAAGTACATTTCAAGCTATGCACTCCAATTTTGTAATGAATGAAAAATATTGTCACACAGTTTTTAGTATACATCATAAAGGTATGCTCAACTTTGTAATTTGCTGAAGAAATGTTTACACTGATACTTATACTGGCAAAGGAACATATGCAAACTCTAGTATATCCACAACAAATTAAGGAAATATTTTACTAAAACTCTTCTTTATCTAACTGCTGTAATATGCAATATATTTTTCAATTATAGAAGAAGTGATAAAATCTTGGTTATTTCATGAAATAGCTATCCATCAAAAACAAAAAATCTTTTAAGACTTAGATATTCATAAATGTGCTTTTTTTTTTAATTGCCACTGATCATTTATATTTGTTTTTTCTAGATCATATCTATGCTTTAATTTTACAGAATTCTATCATAGTAGGTTCCAAGAGTTACGAAATTGAGGAAGCTTTATTAACTGAACCAACTCACATTATACTATCAGAGCTATTTTTATGCTTTGGATATGAATGAAAAAAGAAATGTGCACAATAGCCAAATTTCCCTTTGTGAAAAGCATTATTTATGCTGGCATAAGATGTACCACTGCTCATTCAGGAAAGTAAAACAAGACACTTTCACTGGCTCATTAAAAGAATTTTCTCCCATGCAGTCCAATCAAATTGAAAAGATGTTTTTTATCAATTTATATTTGTTACGTATATGATTATCCTATTTAAAGTGAGAGTTACTGAATTTAATACCAACACTCATCCTCTCTTTTTTTTTTTTCTTTTCTTGAGAGGTGTGAATAGGGAATCAAATGAGTTTTAGCAATACAGAGTACAGAGGCTAAATCTCAAGGCATGGTTTTGGAACTAACTAGGTCAAAATCAAATCACAGACAAGTCAGAAGTCAGCGTCACCACGTTCCTGTTATCTTTAGTGACAGAGGGGACTGAAAATGAAAGGACTCAAATTATTAAGGTAAATCCACAGAATAAAGTAAAGCTAGCCCCAGGAATGAATCCCTTATTCCAGTAGGTTCATTGATAAACTGATTTGAAAACTCACCAGTGGATTCCAATACTATCTTTTAAACATATACCTAAAATATCAACATAATCCATTAAAATGAAGAACCTTGTTCACCCAGTGCATATATATTCTGCTGAATTAATATGGTAGTTAAAACTATGAGAGCATGATAAGAACACATAATCAAGTGTCTGGAGTTAAAGGCCAAAACCAAGGGGCAATCTTACCCCTTGCTCTCTCTAAATCACTGGCTTATGAGATAACCTCGGACATGTAATTAACTCCATGTCCTTTGCCTTAGCCAGCCCACTGGAAAACTGGTTAAAATTCACAGGGAATTCACTTGCAACTGGACTGAGAACTAAGATTTTTTTCTTCAAATCATTTAGCAGGGGCAGGGAAGGCAAAAGGGAAGGGCACTCCCAGGTGAGATCATGCCTTGCTTCCAAGAGTGACTGAGCTTCCACTAAATGTGTCCTACCTTTATGTCTTGCCAGGTATCGACCAAGGAGAATTATAGAACATAGCGTTACAAAGACAACTACAGCCACTATTCCTCCTATAAGAGCGTGGTCAGGTCCAGTCTGTCCAGCCAAAGCATTTGGATCTAGAGGGAGAGACAAAAAAGCAAAGGTGGTCCTATACAGACATAAATGACAGGAAAATTCACACTACCAAGTTTTATACTGATCATCCTGAAAATAGGGCATTTCCCTTTTTAATATTCAGCATAGTTATTCCCACTTTTACTCCCAGTATCTTATCAACAACACAGTGCTGCTTGTATTCCCAGCTTGTTAAAACCCTGAGGACATCACAGTTATGAAGAATATTACCTTATTCTTCTTTGGCAGAGGTTATTAAATGGAAAAGGTTTCTAGCTTTGTCCTCGTCATTTTACAACTGAAAACCTGGCCATAGCTATTTATAGAAGGAAAAATAAGGAAGTGAGACTTGGGGATCAGATAGCATCAGCAGAATATTGTCTGCATAATACATAATTTATAGAATTGATTCTCAGTGGGGAACCCTTATATGTTCTCTTCCTCTCATTTCTACCCTCTTGCACCAGAAATATAAAGGCAGATAAGGTGCAGCCGTGCCAAGTTCCTCTGCACATGGCTGAGCCTGCATGGGTTTGGTCAGATAAAGGTATCAGGCAACCTGAAAGCTCATCATTCAGACTCAAGCATCAGTTTGTGCATTTGCTACAAACACTCGATTAACAGCCAGTTTGTATCTGTTCCAGTGAGCTGAAATAGATATCACAGAACCACAGAGTCAGCTGGGAGGGAAAAGACCTTTGAGATCATCAAGCCCAAGCACTGAAGTCACACCACCTTGTTAACCAGTCCAGGCCACATCCAGTTGCTCCTTAAACACCTCCAGGAATGGTGACTCCACCATCTCCCTGGCCAGCCCATGCCAATGCTCAATCACTCCTTCTGTGAAGAACTTCTTCCCAATGTCCAGCTTAAACCTCCTCTGGCACAGCTTGAACTTTGGTGTTGTTAAATGTATTCAGCCAATTGATCCAGCCTGTCCAGGTCCCTCTGCAGAGCCCTCCTNCATGGCTGAGCCTGCATGGGTTTGGTCAGATAAAGGTATCAGGCAACCTGAAAGCTCATCATTCAGACTCAAGCATCAGTTTGTGCATTTGCTACAAACACTCGATTAACAGCCAGTTTGTATCTGTTCCAGTGAGCTGAAATAGATATCACAGAACCACAGAGTCAGCTGGGAGGGAAAAGACCTTTGAGATCATCAAGCCCAAGCACTGAAGTCACACCACCTTGTTAACCAGTCCAGGCCACATCCAGTTGCTCCTTAAACACCTCCAGGAATGGTGACTCCACCATCTCCCTGGCCAGCCCATGCCAATGCTCAATCACTCTTTCTGTGAAGAACTTCTTCCCAATGTCCAGCTTAAACCTCCTCTGGCACAGCTTGAACTTTGGTGTTGTTAAATGTATTCAGCCAATTGATCCAGCCTGTCCAGGTCCCTCTGCAGAGCCCTCCTGCCCTCCAACAGATCAACACTCCTCCACAACTTGATGTCATCTGCACATTTGCTAGAGGCAGAGTGAATCAGCAGGTTCCTTTTCCCAGCTCTGTGCAGAGCACAGGGAATAAAGACAGATTCAAGCGTTCTGTGCTGGTCATTTGCCTGTTCTGTTGCCCAATGTGTCATGAAAGCTGCAAAGAGACAATCGTGGGGTATGGCACTACTTTGGGATGAGTAATTCTTCAGAGCTTTTAGCAAAGAACCTGTGACTGTTGACTCAACAGACAAATAGAGAAGAAGGTAAAAATTCAATCTGAGGATCGTGGTATGGCTCCTATTATAATGAAAACGCCTCTGCTATGAAGTAATAGTAATTCTCTGAAGATGTTATTAGCATGTACTGTGTGCTACAATCAGTCCACTCTCACTGCTTCAAGGGCATTTCCCTTGTAGGAGCTGTTTATATTCTTCAAATAGCTTGCAAACAACTTCTTTGCTTTGCAAAAGGGAAAGACAGGAAAAATATTTACACAAAAAAAGAGGGCAAGTCTGTGAAGATGATAGAAATGCCTCTAATAAAGCTGAGGAGGTGTGATTCCACAATACCATAATTACATTCTGCTGGCCAGGATTGCTGGATGGCAGTAAGATGTATGGATGCATCTGCTGTGGGAATCTCAGGAGATGTAACAAGGCCAAGCACTGTTGCTGCACCCAAGTCAGGGCAAATCCTGTTCTCAGGCCAGGCTGGGGGATGAACTGATCCAGAGCAGCCTGGCTGAGAAGAACTTGGGGGTGCTGGTGGATGAGAAGCTAGACATGAACTGGCCTTGTGCTCTTGCAGCCCAGAAAGCCAAATTTTTCCTGGGCTGCATCCAAAGCACCACGGGAAGCAGTCCAGGGAGGGGGTTCTGCCCCTCTGAGCCAATCTTCTGAGACCCCATCTGGAGAACTGCTGCCAGTTCTGAGGTCCCCAGCACAGAAAGGACATGGACCTGCTGGAGTGACTCCAGAGGAGGCCACTGTGTTGATGTGAGGGATGGAGCACCTCTCACATGAGGAAAGGCTGAGAATTGGGATTTTTCAGCCTGGAGAAGACATGGCTTTGGGGTGACCTAATTGTGGCCTTGCAGTACCTGAAGGGAACCTGCAAGAAAGATGGAGAGGTACTATTTACAAGGGTATGCCATGACAGGACAAGGGGAAATGGCTTCAAACTGAGAGTAGGTTTAGATTAGATTTTAGGAAGGAATTTTTCACTTTGAGAGCACTGAGGTGTTGGCACAGGTTGCCCAGAGAAGTTGTGGCTGCCTCATCCCTGGAAGTGTCCAAGGCCAGGATGGGTGGAGCTCTGAGCAACCTGAGATAATGGAAGCTACCCCTGCCCATGGAACTGGATGATCTTTATGGTCCCTTCCAACTCAAGCCATTTTATGATTCCAAGATCTACAAAAACACATGTATATAAATATAAAGCTCCATAGATGAAATACAAGAATCCTGTTTTCCCCTCCTTTTGCAAACCATGAGGCATTCTGGAACTAAACTTAGAGGCTTGCTGGAGCACAGAGTGGTGTGGCCACTGGTACAGGTTCAGTTCTGCTCTTCGCAGTCACTGGACTCCTCAGGCAGGACTTTGTCACTTATTGCTGGTTTTCTGAGCTCCCACACCTTTCTCTTCTGGCTGATGTGGGGACTCTGGGGCAGCTGTTCATAGCACTTCTGTGGATATGATGGCAAATAGTAGCAATTTGGCCTCAAAAAAGCTAGGAACACCTTATAAAGTCAGCTATCCTGCATCCTCTTCCACCTCCACATGCTCCTGGCATGGTGCTGCAGGTGGTGGCACCATGCTGAGTACATATACACAGTCCAGTGGGACATAAGGCTCCATTTTGGTCATTAAAACTGACCCCAAACCCTGTGCACCAGCAGACCCACAGGGGAAAGCAAGAGTGCTGAAGCACTGCCATCCCAAAGTAAGGGCTTTGAGCATTCCTAGTCTCTCCCCTGCCTTGCAGGGTCTTTGTTTTCTGAGGGGAGTAAGGGGGAGGTGGCTGCTCGTTTGAGAAGATGAGAGGTGACAGCTCGCTGCAGGAATGCCAGCCTGCCCGAGTCATCCTCAAACAGAGAATTCCTCCTTTCCTGGTGCCTGTGGCAATGTTGAGTAAAGCTCCTCCCTGCAGCAAAAGGGCAGGACCCATTTGGGCTCTGAGGACCACCCATGTCCCCAAGCCCTGTGTGTGACCTGCAGGAGATGCTCTGGGACAGGAGCAGCACGAACGTGTTTTCCCACTAAAAACTGGCTCCTGCTGGTATGCTGCCAGTAACAGTGAAGAATAAAAGGAGGTATTTTAAAGGATAACATACTTCCTGATGCAGAGTATAATCCTGAGAAGGGTTAGCCCAGAACTTTATCTAGAGGCATTTTTGCAAAGCTGATTGAAGTGCACAGCCTGAGCTCAATACCCAGACTTGCCACGAACGTCCTCTGTGACTTTTAATAAACATTACAGATAAAATTCCTCACAATACACTGAGACAAATACACCTCTGTGTTTTTATCCTCAGGTGATTTCTGACACAGAGTGACTCACTCCTCCTCTGACATAACTAATGTGAATACAAGAAGTGACCCAAAGCCAGCATAAACACAAGGTTTCCACCTATTAGTGTGGATTAATGAGATTCTAATGCTGCTATAGGCTGAATTTTTTTAACATCAAAATTAATGTAGGTATTCACTGGACTGCAAAAGTAGCATCATATTTTCTCTCTAATCTCAACCTTGCTATCAAAGCCAGATTATATTTGTTTGTATTGCTAGAGAAGTTTGTCCAGAAAAAAAAACAAACTTATACATGACCTATTACCATTACATTACCAGTGAAAAATTCCTTTGTTAAAAAAGAAAAACTAAAGGAAGGAAAGAAAGGAAAAGATGGAAGAAAAGAAAATAAAGTAAGATCCTTAAAAGTGGCCAACATTTTCTTGGGAAACAAGCCCTTTTTTCCATCCCAAAATGAAAATCTGTACAACATAAACAATATTCTGAACAGGAAGCATACCTCATGAACAGTCTCCTCATAGAAAAATAATGCTAGCATTAAATATAAATATGCTCTACATTATGCATACAGAGTAATGCACTATACTTTTGCCTTTCATGAAATGACCTAAGCCCCATGAGTGAATTATAGATCTGGGGCTTTCCATCATGGTATAAATAATTACTATTTCAAAATGTGCCTGAACAGTATCTGAAAGATAGAAATACAGGGACCTGGAAACTATGGGTTTTTATATTTTAGGTATTTATACAGTGAACTTGCATAATCATTCAAGTGTTCTGGGCACAAGTGTTAGCAACTGACATTAAAGTTCCTGAAAGTGCAACGTGTGTATCTGGGCTCTCACCACAGTCTGCTTTCCAAAACACAGAATAGTATTCAGATTATTTTCAGGTACAGGTTTTAAGCTCCATGGACTTTACCAAGTAAATCCTACCCTGCCATACACACAACTCCAGCAAATGAATTCTTAGGTATGCAACTGTGCAATAAATACTTATAATTCAGCAGTTTCCATAAAAATAAAAAAGAAAAATTACACTGTTACTGTTTTAATACATACTGGTTTTTACTTTATGAGCACAGGCAGCTACAGTAGTCATGGCCTGAAACAGTGAAATAACAAATTTGTAATCAGACTAGATTTTCAGAGATCAGTTCTTTTTCTGTTTATTTTATCCTTTGATGAAATTTAAAAAAAAATATTTTAGAAACATAATGACCCAAACCCTCACAATTCTCTTTTATTTGCTCTTTTTTTTCCCTAAATTTAGAAAGCTTCTTCAAAATACTGATTGCCAATGCTGTGAAAATGTACCCATTTTCAATTTTTGGGATTTCCTGTTACTGTTTGTTCACATACTGTGAATACACTTATATTAAATAACACACACTTAAATTAAATAACACTCCTAAAATGACTAAGAGGGGGAAAAAAGCCTCATTTGTTAAGAGATGAAACATATCAGAGAAACATTAGACCTAATAAATGATAAAAAATAAAAATAATAAAAAAAAATACTGCTGACAAAGTTCCAGTGTAGAATATTTTAATATGAATTCACACTTTAGTTAAGCGGAGAAATTTTGGAATAGTTTTTCATGTTTTTGCATAAAGTGTATGTTAATTATTCACCAAATTTCAGTTTCTTCATGCATAAATTTCCTTATTATTTATGCAGAGTTGACTTGACTGAGCAGGCTGCTCAGGGAAGGGTCAGATAACCCTTTCCTGAGCAAAGGCAAAATGAGCACATTTGTGAATGCTGAAATGGCATATTTTGGGGAATATGTTCTCAAGTAGCCCCCTGTATTGCAGAATTTTATCACCATGTATTTTTGCCTCATATGTTGAAGTATTTTTTAAAAAAATCATTCTGAGCCTGAGATAACCTAAGTTTTGAGGCATGAAAAATAATAATTTTTTTTTACTATTTCTACTATAGGGAAAATTGGAAATATCCTAATTTTGCTGTGGAGCTTAAGTAGCATTCACAAAATGAAGAGTCATTAAGTATATGTTTTAATCATAAATTACTGTTCCTTAAGGCTCAGGAAGGAAAGGCCTTTCCCATTTCTCACAGAACTACTGAAACCATCAACCTACAGTCACTTTTACTGATTTCATGAATAATCAAATGCTGTGGCAAAGCAGAATTGCTCCAATAAGGGATCCTGGGGCATGGCTCCATGCTACAATTCTTATGGCAGAAAAATCTCTTCAAATGACTCCTGATTCTTTTCCCATATTCAGGAACTTGTTATAACCCCCAGTACAACTCACCAATATTTCATACTTTTGCACAAACTATTGTTTAAAGGACCTGGTTCAAATCAGATCCATAAAGCAATGTTAATTTTAGGGTGGGGAAACCCAAAAAGAATCCAAAAATTAAATATAAAAGTCTGTCTTATTTGAAAGGCTGTAGAAACGGTGCAGATGCAGGGGAAAAGAATGGTGGGAGAATGTGAAGGTTTCTGGAGAAAATATAACAAGGACCCTCAAATCATGAGACACCTAAACTTGCATTGCTTTGAAGTGTCCTAACCAGCAGAGAGCAAACTGCAAAAAGTAGGGAGAGAAAAGAGTTTGAGCTTTTCTGAAGTCCATCAGTGAATGTAAATTCCATTAGAAATATTCCCCAGTGATTTTTTTCTTCATATCAGCCTAATTCCCCAAGGAGAGAGAGCTTTTGTGATTATTCTCTTTCACTCTGTTCAAATGACTTACGGACCGTGGCTGCATTACAAGTTTTAAGAGATAGGAAAGAACTTAACATTCTTGTTTTCTTATAACCAACCTGAGAGGACAGGTTGCAGCAGGGGCTCAGGGTTTATCAGGTACCAGAGAATGTATAGGAAGGATGCCTTTATAAAACCCTAATAGAGACAAAAGCTTCAGTCAAAATCTCTGCCCAAGAATCAATTTTTCATTAGAGGTTTCTCTCCATTACAAATATTTTGGTGTCCAGTATGGCACAGATCCTGTTTGAAGATTCTCACATGTTTAGGTGGCATTTATAAACTCTGAGCCCTTGCCACCTCAGCTTTTTCTCCTTTCCTCAAAGCCCACCCTTTGTGCTTCTCTTCCTTCTTGTCTCAGCTCACACTGCAATATTTCTGTAATTCAGTTAAAAAGCCATTAGGCACAATCTCATGGAAACCAGAGAAGATTTCTTTCTGCAGCTTATGGCACAAACTTGGGTTTTAAAATGTATTTAGACTAATTTCATTTCCAAGATTTAGCCATAAGGTCCATAAAGCATTTAGTTGTCCCACCAATGCAAGTTTGGGGAAAAAAAGTAAAATTCAAAGCAAAGCAACAAAAAAGCTTAAAACCTTTTAAAAAAACCCAACCCAAACAAAAACAACAACAACAAAAACAAACAAACAAAAAACAAAACAAAAACAACAACAACAAACACAAAAAACAAACAAACAAAAAACCACCAAAAAACCAAAAAACAAAAAAGTAAAAACCAACAACAACAACAAAAAAAAAACAACAACAAAAAACCAACAACAAACAAAACAAACAAAAAACAAACAAAACAAACAAAAACAAACAAAACAAACAAAAAACCAACAAACAAAAAACACCAAAAAACCCCCACAAAAAACACAAAACACACAAACAAAAACACACAAAAAAACTAAAAACCAAAATCTCAAAACAGAACCTCAAAGATCAGGATTTACATCAGTAGGAAGAAAAGACTGAGGTGGGAATTGTCCCACAATATGGACAGAAGGTTAGACTGAAGTGATAACTGACAAAGTATCTGCCTTAGGAAATGTGGCAGTAGTGCTGTCTGTGATAAATGCTGGTAAGTAGAATTTACCCATTTTAGCATCTTAATTTGGGCACCCCAGAGTTCAGTTTCCCTTGCCTGGCCTGGAAGGCTGAAACAGATATTTTTAATCTCTTTTTGTAATGTACTACTAACCACTAAAACACATGTACACCAAACTTGGGAAACTATTGTTAAGAGGGAAAAGAAACTTTCTGCACCTTCATTTAAATTGCAAACAGTAGCTGCCCAAAGGGGCTGGTTGAGAAATTTGTTGAAAATGTGTTTTGTTATTAACTAATTCCGAACTTAAAATATGTGACAAGCTTCTTTATCCTTCAGTGCCTGAAGCAAGAAGAACAAAACAGTGTACTACTACACAGCACATATAAACTGCTATTTTAATAGTAGAACATCATCAACCATAGTGAAGACAGGCAGAAAAAAATACTTCTAAACCTTCAAAAGAATTGATAGCCTTTTCTTCCTGTGCTACTGCAGGAACACATTTGGCCCAGTTTGCCTCTAAGTGTTTTTTTTTCACAGTACTGAATTTTACATACATTCCTATTAAGAAGAGCCTACATCCCAGAAGGATAAAAGCCCCATTCCAATGTTTCAGCAGCTGAAACTACGGCTCCTTTCAAAGAGCTCGTGTTGTTCTCACGAAGCCAAGGCTTCTTTCAACAGAGAGAAAAATGCAAATGTCTTCTGATGTGTATTTGGGAGTAGGTAGCCCTTGTCAAAGTGAATAAAAGCATTACCCATACCTATTTATTTTGCAAATGTATTTTTTTAATGCTTAGAAGAGAGCTGTGTACCTACAACATTAAGATGAAAAGTTTAACAATGTTTTTCAGGGTCCTTAGAGCTTCATTCCATTTTTTGTGCCTGTGTCGTTGACACATTTTTAAAATAATTTTTTTCCCCTTTCTCTTCTTTTTTTCTTTAATGTTGCTTTAAAAGCTCCAATTTCCTGAAGGGAACAGTTCCTCTAATTAGAGCAGATAAAAGACTTTTCTTATTGACAACTTTATATTTTTGGCTGTCAATAAACTCATTAATTGCTTCAGACTTTGTCTTAGAAAAAAGAACTGAAATCTGCAACTTTTTGCCTTCATCTTATTTTCTGTAGAGGATAATTAAGTCAGTTCTGGGTTTGAAGAAATAGTTGCAGCCCATCCAGCTATGACTTCTGTCTACTGAAACAGGAGGCTGTAGGGAAAGAGACAACTGGCACAGATGACATGAGAATTTCCCTGTTAAGTTGAATGAGTCAACTGTTCCAGCATTTTAATTTTCATTTTCCTGTGAAGTTCCAGAATGCTCAGTGCCTTCATTGCAGTAAAAAAAAAAAACTTTGGAAATATCCACCTATTAGACACATTACAAAAAAAATAAAATGAAAAAAGAAGAACCTATCTCTACCTCGAAAAACAAGATTCATGACTTCCTACTTTGGGAGAAAAAAACCACATTTCATAAGTGTCATATTTCTTTTGATGACTTTCCATCAATTAATCTAGGATGATCCCTGCTCTTGGTTTTCTTTGTCAAAAAATACCAGAGACCAGATGGAGTAGGTGTGCGCAGAGCTCCTCTTCCTGTCACCAGAAGTTAATTATCTATATAAGTATTAAACCATTCTCTCATTAATACAGAAACTGGAGATGCCACTGTCTTCTCCCTTTCTTAGAGTACCTTTAATCTGTGGGTTTTGGTTGCTTCCCAGACTTTGATTAGCTGGAGAAAGCATGACCAGCACTGCGTGGGAAGGGAGCGCGGCACCCACGCTCCGTGGAGTTACCTGAGCGTGGGCATCTGCTCCTGGCTGCCATCACAGGGCCTGGGGCAGACTCAGGTGGTCTCTGGCAGTCTCAGCATTCCCATTCCAGGGGAAAGCAACTCATTATCGCCATAATACACACCAGGAGTTATGGGGAGGTTGCTGAGAGATCGGTAACTCAAAGCATTAAAGCAATCGTTGAAAGCAAACTGAAGGAAGTTGCTCTGCTGACTGAAGGAAGTCCCAAGAGTTTAAGCCTACTGGAAAGCAGCATAAATATTTCCATTGTGCCTTCTCTGCCACCTTGTTTTCATGCTACCTGTTACATAAACTCCCTCACTGATTGCTTCTCAGAGCTAAATCAGTATCACTGCAGAGCTCAAATAATAAATACCACCACAAGTAAGCAGGGCAAGAAAGACACACTTTCAGGCAAGAAGAGGCATGAAACAATTTGATGGGGAGGATTAGTGGAGAGATAGACAATGCTGCTCTTGATGGCAGAAACTGGGGAGGAAAAGGTTTTGCCACCAATAAAGCAGAGCCACAAACATAGAATTAGTTGAGAACAGGTAAGGATGGGTAAAGATCAGGGAGGCATCAACAGATTCACAGTTGTACAAGGTACATTGTACCAAATATGTTCATGAGAGTTTTAAAACCAAGAAGGGCAGATTTAATTTAATTGAAGAAAAGCTCTAATTAAAACTTAGTTCCGTGGTGGAGGGAAACCTATTGTTCAAATGAATTCTTTATGCTTGTCACACTAATTTTTTCTTACCAAATCAGATTAGAGTAATTATAAGCCTATAATGACATCAAAACACCCCAGTAAACCAGCCACTTACAGCCAGAATCTGACACCTTATTCAGGCTGAACAGCAATTTAATCTGTCATGGGACTACTCAGTATGAGTAACTGTAACAGAAGAGCCTCCTTGGCAGTTAATAGTATATTTTATCTGTCAGTGTATCTCCAGATTAGCCAGGCACACTTGCAGTTAGGGTAGTGACTGAGCTAAAAGAGGATGTTGACTGATCCAGCTCAACTCAGAAAGAGAGTTCTGAGAGACATTAGCAGAGATAGCCTGCTGTAATGTAAGAGTAACAGAAATGAGGAGTAAATTATTGATAAGGTCAGCACCACTATTAATATGTGAGGCATCTTCTGTAGCTGCTCTAATTAGGGCACAAAATCTTAGGCAAATTCTTTGTGACAATGGCAACATCCATTTGTGAAGTTCCTTGTCCAAGAGATAGATCCACTTTCAATGTGTTTGAGTTTTTTCCTGTGGTTTAACTGGATGCTATCCATTCTTTATGCCAACCCTGTACTAATGGAAACAACAATATTTTCCCCTTTTAATAATGACATGCTTGATGGAATTCAATATCTTAACCAAATTCCCCTCTGGGAACATTAAGACTGTTGTTTTCAGATGCCTTTAAGTTAAATACCATCCAGCTATTAGTAAGAGATTGTTTGCTCTTAAAGCCATCAATTGGAAATGGGTTTGCTAAGAATAACATTGGTCTTTGCTTTCCTAAAGGCTTTCTGTAAAAAACTTTGGGTTTTTTTTTCATAAAAAAAAGTTACACAGTCTTTGTTTGGTTGTTTTTTTTTTAACTTGGCAACATGCATTAATTTCCAGCAGCACTGTCAGCACCACACCCAGATTCTACCAAGGGGGTCACATCCCCACCAGTTTGCAAATGACAGATTCATTTCCTACCTTCTCTCGAGACAGCGACGAGGACTGAGAAACCAGAGGTCCACTGTAATTACTATGTATATTTCAGATTAAATAAATGTGATAAAAGCCTCCATCTGGCTGTTGATCAAATGTGCAGAGGCAGGCTGATTTTCAGTGACATATTACAATATGTCTCTTGTAACAGTCCCTAATGCCAGCCTGTAAATTACTTACATTTGGGATTACTTGACTACGGCAGACAGAAATATTACTCACTGTTAAAGTGCTGCCTACTGGGAGCATGGGAGACGTGGTCTAATCTTAAAGTTGTTAAGCAAGGCATTAAGAAATAATGGGGCCATGTTTATTTTACTAAATGCTGATTGTGCTCACACTGTTTGAAGATGGCAGACCCAGTTTAATAGCAGCCTGAGCTTCTTCCAGATGCTGGAAAGCTGTAGAAAGTCTAACACTGGGGAAATAAGTATCAGTAGTGCTCTTGAGGAAGACTTTAAAAATCAGAAAAATCCTGCAAAATATGTCAATAGTTCCAAATTATACATTATCTGCAGGGAAAAAAAATAAATTCAGTACATCAGGGCCTTTCATTTAAGAAAAATCCCAACCAGAAAGCTCAAAAATAAAAAACCACAAATTTCAAGGAAAAATAGACAATGATGCTGCCATTTCACTATTTACTTTACAGCTCTCCTTGCACTGGTGGCTGCAACACGTGGACAATCAAAATTTAGTACATTACTGAAGGTCTTTTAAAAACTTATGGTAAGAAAGAAAGGCTGGGGAAAAATATCTGAAGGATTTTCACAGAGCAACGAATTGTGTTTTGAAGGGCTTTTTTTATTATTTACAGCTTCTTGGGCTTTATAGCTCACAGATCAACAGCAAAATTAATTCAAAATTGAGAACACAAGGCTTATTTTAAAAAAGAAAAAGGAAAATATAATCTCCTAGTCAAAGGAGGGATATTTCTGGTCTACCCTGTTACATTACCATGGTCCTTACAGCACATTCATTCTGTCCAGAAAGTGTACCAGGACACTCAGTGTAAATCAAGGAGTTTTGGCCTTGTAAATTCTTGTTCTAAAGCTGAGCAAAAGACCCTTGCTGTTCTACAGCTATTCAAAGGACAGCATCTTTGTACTGCAGTGGTTAAAACTGGTTTCCACCTAGACATAGGTCTGGAAAAAAGTTCTTGGAAGCATTATGAGCCTAAGTAAAACCTAGAAATATTCTGCTCATCCATCGCCTGTGTGATCGCTCCAACAAGTAACTTTTCCTTTCTTTCCCTACTCAGTTCTTATTCTGATTTAACTGCATGAGATTTGTCATATAAACCCTTCACCTTAAATTGTCTCATTAGCCTGTATCACTTAGCATCCACTCTTACTTAACTGAAGTGCCTCATTAAATGACATTTCCTTTTAAAAGACCTCTAAAAACTTAGCCCTCTCCTTAGGAAGTCAAGAAGACAAATTGAGAAAGTAGAAAACAATGTTCTGAACAAATCTGGAATTAACACAACTCTTCCAAATGCCACTGCTGAGTAACTTTTCTCTACGTCTTTTCTTCTTCCCTTCCTTCCTTGTAAGTCTGTTGCCTTTACATTATTGCCATGTAAGGAACATGATGTTTCTTTCTGAAGTACTCTGAATGCTGAAACTGATTAAAAATAAAGAAGTCTTCAAAAACATCATTTTGATCATTATGATGCCCTCTTTGATCCAGAAGCTTTTGTTAGTCAGCAAAATTTTGGATAAGACTATCTAACCAACATCTCTAACAATATCATTCCCGACATGCAAGTAGGAGACAGTGCATTCAGCTGGAAACCAGAGATTGTTTCTGAGAGCTGGGAAGCCAATTGTGGATATTTCAAAGCTGTTACAGCCCTTAATTCAGTAAAACATGTAAGCATGCAACAAATGGGACTTAAGACAGAATTTAGTCCTTTTGTTCATGTGGAACTGGGCTGTTAGATCCCAGCTCTGGTTTACAAGACATTGGCTGCACAGGCAAGTTAAAGAAGCAGCTAGGAACCCTTCAGCTGTGAGAAGCAGTGCTTTTAGCCTTGCTTGCCTTCTGGAAAGCTTTAGCAGGCTGCTCCTCCTCCCGTGGAGGTGAGACTCATGAATTCAGAGCCCACTGCGACAGCTTCTCTCTGACCCCAGCCCATCTGGGTCCGGCGGCAGCGGCGCTGGGCAGGGCATAATCACAGAGCCCCCATGGCTGGGAGAGCCTCTCATCAGAGCCCTGCTCCTGCCACCCGGGCCAAGGACGCAGCGTGGGGCCTGTCCCTTCAATATCCATTCCAACACTCGATGTGGAAAGGGGGTTTTTTTTTTGCACCTCGCCGCCCAGAAAAACCATAAAACCTTGCGCTTGCTGTGCCCGGTCTGCTCACACACACAGCCACAGCAAGGGCCCCGAGGCTGGGGAGATGCTCCTCCAGGACATCGTGCTGCTGGCACCCTCTGAGGGCAAGGCTTGTCAGGGGGGATAAGCGTGGAAAGTCAGATTTAAATCCTTGCCTCTCAACAAATGCCTCGACGCGCGCTTTAGCAAAGTGCTCTCTTCAGCAGAGCCTCAGCTCCTCTGAGATAAAGTGAGGCTCAGGGACAACGCGGTACCTTGGCTCACAGGAGGAATCATGCAAGAATGATTTTAGGTATCACAGCAGTACTGGTAAGGCAGGCACTTCACCTGCCTTTACACGCAATACATGCATATATTTAAAATATAATAGGATTTTAAAACATTTGGAATGGATTTCTGTGGGTTTAAGTTTTACTAAGCTTTTTGTTGGATATATATATAATTTTTTTTTTTTTTTTTTTTTTGTATAAAAGGGAACTGAGTACCTATTATTATGAATTCACATCATGAAGAAATCAAAAGCTGGACGCTTTTATTTCAGAGAGATGAGATTCAACAAGGCAGCCTTACACAGTTACGCCACTGGAAGTCATTCACACCGGGTAATTGATGAAGATAAAAATAAATAGAAATATGGGAATAAGCCAGAAATAGGATGACTCTACTTCCAAGTTATGGAAACAAACAGAGAAGTATTAGGGATGCTGTTAAATGTTGTGAAACAGGTCAACATGAACCCTTGGGTTCATAAATAACCTTGAATTTAATAGGAAAAAATGTTCTATTTTAATAATAGAATCATTGAAGATGTATGTCAGCTGATACAAGAAGGTACCGTAGAATTAATGTTTAAAAAATGAGCAGCTATACTCTCCTGGCTTCAGTTTTCTTTTTCATCCCTATAATGTCTACTTTCCCACAAGTGCTAATAATTTATGCATTACAATTAAACTTGGCAAATTATGGTTGAAACTTCTTTATATTTAGTTACACGAAGTACCTAAAATCTCAGGGGAGCAATTAAATATTAAATGCTTTATTTGTATGCTAATCAAATGCAACAACACAGTTTGGAACTTTAAAATTACATGAAGCAATCAAATCTACATCTAGTGGTCAAGGTTTTGGGGAACAATTAAGGTAATTTCTCCATTTTTTGTCACCACTGAGCAACAAAAGCAACCACAGCAATCACAAAAAAAGAGCCATAAAATGTTAATGTTTTAGAATAATGTGTGTACAGGTAGAGTGACTTCTCCTAATAACTTAAGCAACCATACCAGCACAAACAACTTAGTTATTTATAGGGACTTTCATGCCTTTCATTGCTGCCACGTGGTTAAAAACTTCATGGTGCTATAAACCACTATTGCTCCAAAAGCTACCGTGGCTCTGAAGGTATAAGCCATAATGCAATATATTCCACACCATGCATGAGGAGGTGCTGGGAGAATTATATTATTTCATACTGAAGAAGAGAGAGTTGAAGGAGGAAGCACTCTCGCTATCTTCTACTGCAGGGGAAGGAGTAGAGATGATGGAGCCAGAATTTTGTTAGAGGTGGGCAAAGAAGAGAGGACATGTACACAAGCTGGAACATCAGAAGTTCAAACTGGCTATTAAAAAATTCTTATTCACCACAAGGATGGTCAAACACATCCAAGTGACCTTTGATAAACAAGTCACCCAGAAGTGCTGTGGGTTTTCCATGCATGGACATATGAAAAAATTCACCTGCATGAAGCCCTGAGCAGCCTGATGCATCATGGCCCTGCTCTAAGCTGGGCTTGGACCAGCTGATCTTGGACCAGCTGATCTCCAGAGATCTGTTAAAACTTTTATCATTCCACAGCTCTAGGAAATGGGCCATAAGCCACCAAAATGAGGAATACATGGGGGGAAAAAAGATGTTTTGCAGTTTTCTGCATTTTCAAATGAACAGTTAATAACAAACCAGCATCCAGGAGGATGCCAAGAGCCTGCTACTGCTTTAGGTTGTGCTGTTCTTTCTGTGTTGCCTTACATTGCTGCCTTCACTGTCATATCCATACTGCAAAAATTCAAAAGGATTCACAATTACTCTTCTCCTGCCTTTTAGTAAGTGACACACATGAATCAGCAGGAATTCACACACAACCTTAGAAATTATACCACAGAAAGCAGGTGTATGTTAGTAGAGGAAAAATCTATGTGATATAAAGGACCTTGTCTTCCTGTCATAATTTTTTTTCTCAAAAGAATCTGTTTTTAATCTCACAAAGGGTCTCAGAATTCTAGGGAAAAAAAAATAAAACCAACAAAAAAACCCCAAACCAAACTGTCTATTCTACACTAGATTATTTCAGAGAATGTTTTACAAAGCATTATACATAATGAGAATGTCAAAGATCAGCAAATTGTTTCAATGGACTCTCTATCAAATTATGTTTACAGTTACTGAGAGGTTAGCTTTGCAAAGAAATGAGCTGGTATTTCAGCATTCTGTGGCAATTGCAGTATTTCAGTCAGGATTTCAGTTTTATGGCCAGCTTGACAAAACTAGTGTAATTCTGTTTTCCTCAGGTAGAGCTAGGTTTATTTACAGCAAGGTCAACTCATTTGAAATATCTTGTACCTCTTTACTCAGTAGAGAAACTGTCATGCAAGTAAAACTCTGGATGGTGGTGTTTCTCTGTAATAGCAGGGAGTAAGAACCAGCAACCACAGAAGTTGCTTCTCTGTCAGAGTTGATATTCAATGCACAAAACACGTTGTAGATAAAAATATCCTGAAGCTTATCTCCATGTAATAACAGTGGGCACACGTTTTTCAAAGTACACTGCAGACCCCAACCACAGTGGGGACCCCACATGGAAGCCCCCATCCAACAGTCTGACAACTAAACTGATGGTCCAAAACTTCTCCCCAAGCCTGAGCAGATGAAAATCCTCCTGCAAAAATTCTGGCCTGAAATTTGTCTCCGCCCCCGAGTTTCCTGTGGGAAAACATTCTGGAGTGCATCATCCATATTTCTCTTTACCTCCCTCTTTCCCATATCTCTTCCTCTCTAGGGACATAACCTGACTTCAAGGAGAGGAACATTTCTCAGAACACCTGCTAATGATATAGCATCCTAAGTTTATCTAGGAGTGTGCTTACACACAGTTTTCTGTGTCTCCTGCCTTCCACAGCTCTCTCACCATTCTTTTCCTCTCTTACTTTACCATGAAAGATGCTCACACATCTTCATCAAAGCTGTCATTTAAAATGACTTCACCAGAGTCACAAGCATCTGCACAAATCCTGTTATTGTCTTGCTGTTTTGTTTTTGTTACTTCCTGCTATTTCTTTGGAAGTGAAGAATTTTTCCTTGTCCCACAAGTGGCCTCTGGCTTATTTTTTTCTCCTATTCAACGTGAATTTGTACTCAAGTTGAGAACCAAATGAACGTTTAAGTATTTTTAGTACATCTTAAGGCAAATTTGAGCAGCAAAGTCATGAAAAGTGTTCACAGAAGAGTGGCTTAAGCCATTTAAAGGACAGCAAGAGAAATGCATCCCTGAAAACACATCCTTGGGTAACTGATATGCTGTACTGCACATGCCTAGAGGCAGCATGCTTTTTTTTACATCTGTGGGCCTGCCTGCCCCAAAAAGTTGTTTCAAATTCACAAAGGAGGTGTCTCCAGCCCTAAGACGCCTGAGGGCCCAAGCAATTTAACTCAAGACTGTTAAATACACACTTGAAAACACTGAATTCAAACCAAAATGTCCTAACCACAGTTATTTTATTCAAGATGCAGCATGAAGGGGAACAGAATCGTAATGTTTCACTAGGGATGTAGAAGTTAACAAAGAACGTTAAAATAAATACAATTCCTCCATGCATGAAAGAGGGTGAAACCACCTAAAAATAGTAAGGGAACCACCAAAAAAAAATTACATGTCAAGGCCATGACCACCTTCACACTAAGAGACAGAGATGAAGTCCCCAGAAGTGGACAGTGATGTTTTGGGAGAAGTAGGGCTTTGTGACTTTAATTTAAAAAACACCCCTTTTGAGAGGAACTGTCTTGGGGCACTGGATAGACACAGGAGTTACTGTACCCAAAGACCACTTTGAGATGCCTCATTCAGCACTGACCTCCCCTTCTCTAGCTGACTGCCTAGCATCAGGCACTCAATATCAGACTCCTTGGCTTTGTCCTCTTCTGACTGGTTGCACCTAGAGAGGCAAATTGCTCCTGGGACAATGATTCAGAAGATGGATGCAGTGACACATCTCTTATCTCCCTTCCGTGAGTGAGCAAGTACACACTGACCAGCAATGGAGTGATTTAGTCCTGGCCATGATCAAAATATTCCAGAACTCTTAAAAAGATATAAACTACAGTCAGCAGGGTGGTTCCTTAACAACAGTTCATCTGTGAATGAAGTGGAATGCTGTATTTGAAGATATCACATGTGAAGGAGATGGCAGCATTAAAATGTTCCCCTCCTTCCTGTAAGAGTTAGTTTGGTGCCTCACTGCACACTCAGGAGGATGCAGACATTCAGTTAAAATCCTCCCTCTCCCTCCATCTTACATCTCTTCAGAGGTGTGCACTTCTGTCACAGCTGTTGATTTAAAACATGATGTTTTAAGCACATGTATTGATGGGGTACATCACTGATTAGCATTCACTGCTATTTGGTTCAAATGATTCCCTTTTAGCATCTTATGACAGGAATTCATAGTTAATTGACTAATTTTCTATACTATCAACATCTTAATATGTTTATGAGAACACAGAAGAAAATGCTGTATAAAAAACCTTGGAAAGTTTTCTTCTAAACACTGTCTTTTCACAGAATTTATTTTCCAGGTTTTAATAGAAAATCTTTAGAAGCCAAGATGCACAGTTAAATGTAAATCACATTGTCTAGTGTTGCTTAAACTTGTTCTTTGAAACATCTGCTTTTCAAGCTGTATTTACCTGTCTGCTGATAGTCAGACAAATTACAGAAAGATTTTTTTTGCCTGAAGAGATGTCTGTCATTTCACAGAACAGATGCAATGAAAAGAAGTTGACTTCCCTTTTTCTGAAATATGCTGGGAAAAAAAAAATCCCAAACAGCCTTGCCCAAACAAAACAAATACTTTAGATTTCCTTCACATCCAAAAAGAGCTACACCAGCCAACCCTTTAAACAAATACTATCATGACTGAGTCCCTCATCAGAGGCTTAGCACTGAACAGTTTTACATTGTGTATGCTTCATGCTTGCTTTACTTTCAGTATCTAAGGATGCACTCTTATCCCATCTGAATCAATATACATTTCAAGCTTTTAAATATTTTAAAACAACTTAAAACTACCACTAAGAGCTGTTGGCTCACAGAGATGGTTCTCAGCCAATCCAAACTACTTCTGGGACCTGCTTAGTGTGAAGTGCTCAGAGATGTGTTTCTTTCTATGGAGAACACAAACCCCACTCTGCAAAGCCCTGAGCAGGTGTTTTTTTTTCTCACACACATATTTACATCATGGCCTGGCACATTTATAAACACAGTGCCCCTGGGAAGGCCTCTTG
>VZTR01029538.1:74482-133883 GCA_013400775.1 Chaetops frenatus | reverse complement strand
ACTCCAAGTCCTGTTGACAACAGGTATATTTTGATATGAAAAAAATCCAACAGTTGGGTCTACCAGCTGGTTGCAGATGCTAGGGAAGGTTTTCCAGCTATTAGACAGCTGTAGCTGTGTGGATGTTTCACCTGGCCAACAGCTCTGTCCAAGACAGTCCTGTTTAGAGATTTTGGAAAAGAGGCTTGGAAAACAAGTTTGTGATCTCATCACAGTCTAACACAGGTTTATTGTGATTTTTTAACACACCATCTGAACAGCTGAGGAACAAGTAGAATGTAAAAATAATGGTAATGAAAGAAATCAGTAAAAAATCAAGAGATGGCAGTTCTTGAAAGATGGATGATGAAGACTTGAATGTCTAATGGAAAAAAAAATAAATCTAAGGCACTGTTGTTTGAATCTCAAATTGGTTGGCCTTCTGAGAAATCCAGACTTTGGAAAAGCCAGAAGGAGACTAGTGGAAGAAAGAAGAAAAAAAAAAAAAAAAAAAAACTAGAAAATTTTAATTTTCCTACACAGTTTGAATAAACCCAGCCACAAATTAGATTTTATGTTACTGCCACAGCTATAAAGTAGTACATAAATGAACTGGCTTTTAGCTTGCTGTCATAGGAAACTGCTTTTAACATTAGACAACGATCATTCTTATTATCAGGGCTGAATGCAAGTAAGCACACACAACTATATTCAAAGTGTAAGTCTACCCTTATCTCCTTTGCCCCTCACATATTCTATATGCTATTTTCCTTCCTTTGTTGTTTCTTTCTTTGTCAATATCTCTGCTTGCCAAGTTATATTAATCAGATTATGTGAAAGAAAAATAAAATCATAAGGGAAGAATTGGTAATGTTTAGCATTTTGTGACAGAAAAAAATATGAGGACTACAAGTACTGTACAAGTAGTTTCTGCATTTAAGCTTGCTTACAAGTTATTCTAGTAGGGCCTGGGTTTTCTTCTTAATAGAGACTATAAAGGCAAAAATACGGGGAAAAAAAGAAAGTGTGATTTTTTTTTTAGCTAAGATATTTGTCATTTATGCTATTAAATAGAAATATTCACACCTAAAGTCACAATAGCTTTCAAAATGATTACATCCTCAAACCCCTCCTTATGCCACTGTAAACTCCTCTTCTAAATTTAGCTCCACAGACTTCCTTTAAGAAATTTTTATTTTATACCAGAACCAAACCCAACAAAATCAAAGTGGTTTATAATAAGGCAAGGATTTCATTCCTGTATAAAAGTGTGCATTTATCGGCTTTGGGGTCACCCTGAGAAATGAACTCTTGATCTCTCCAGTGCAGCTGCCTGGGAGCAGCATCATGTCTGTGCTGCACACAACAACTTCTGGAGATGTTTTTAGGCATTGCTATATAAAGCTTTGAACATTCTGGTACAGTCACAGTCCAAGTGAGTCAGCTGAGCCTGAATCACTCTGCTGTGTGTGACTGAACTGAATGGATCTGTCTTTTGAGACTGGGATGCTCTGGCACTGTCACATTTCCACCTGTTTGGGTGGCGGTGGTGGTGGTGGAGGTGAGATTTCAGTCTTCATTAATAAGCAAAAATAAAAAAACTTTTATAACCTCTTTGACTTCGTTTGTTCCTTGAATAGAAATAGGATTTAAACAAAAAATGCTCTGTTTGTGTGTGTGTGGGTGATTAACATAATGCCAGCCCATGGGAAGGTTTTATGTGCATTTGTGTACACAAGTTTTTTCCCCTCTGTGAATCCAGAAACACAGAGCTGTTCTGACTTGAGGTGGCTTCTCCCAGACTGTTAATCACACTCCCTCCACCTACAGGACTTGGAGAGATTGGCACAGCACCACCTAAATTAACTTTACACTAACAAAGGATTTCTTCAATTCCTTGTTTCACTGTTGGGGCAAATCCACAATCCTCTTGTGCCTCTTCCCAATCATAAAAGGTAAAAATTGCACGGATCCATGCACAGCTTTCACAAATAACATTACATAAATCTGATAGAAAGACATTTACTCATACAGTGCATAATTATTCTTTCAGTAGTCTTCCAGATTTGTTTCTTCTCATACATTTTATTCTCATTTTGTCGCACATTCCTCATCACGGTTATTAGGCTTTAAGATACCCTTGACAAATATATAAAGGGCAATATTCCTCACTGGCATCAAATTATGTTTAGGGCTTTCTGAGTTAGTAGGTAATGTACCAGTAAAAGAATAATTAATTCCTGCAGGACTGAACACAAAAACAAGTATACGTGTGTCTGAGAAAGTGAAAAGTTTGACTAAAAAGGCAGTCTATGAATTACCATGCTGTCATCCAACTGGATCAGTAGCTTTTTTCACATTGTTTACTAAATGCCAGGCAAATTCAGACAGCAATGAATCACATGGTTCCAGAATTAGCTGATGATTTTTTTTGAGAATTTTTTTCTCTATGATTTAAGGCTTTTGGTAATGAGAAGGTACAATTATCAGAATGCATCAGATTCACAGATTCTATATCCTGTATCTTATGCCTGTAAAGAAATTTCCTGTGACTGGATGGGGAACAACACATCC
The DNA here is from genome assembly GCA_013400775.1 of Chaetops frenatus. Classification (NCBI taxonomy): domain Eukaryota; kingdom Metazoa; phylum Chordata; class Aves; order Passeriformes; family Picathartidae; genus Chaetops; species Chaetops frenatus. The sequence goes on along the minus strand of VZTR01029538.1, from coordinate 131,330 downwards.
TCAAAGTGGACTACGTAAAGTCATGCAGAACAGAGGAATGTCTTGGAAAACTTACCTGAGGAGATTCTTTTCTTTTGTTCTACTTTTAGAACAAAATTAGTGAAATCTGTCAAGACAGTTTATTGTTTCAGCTATTGGGGAACCCAGTTCAAAGTTATTATTAAATAGCATACACTACCCTACAATCTGGGGAAAACTTCTGTTTCTTTCAGGCATGATCCAATAAAGCAAGATGAAAAAAAAAAGTTTTGATGTCTGAGAATACATGGATGGTTTCTCAACTTAATGTTCTTATTCATTCCTTCATGTCAAAGATCTTATTGGAATAAGAAGCAGAGGTATCAAAGGAAGATATATTTCTGTGGTACTTTTTGCTCAGCCAGCAACAGATACTACTAAAAATCTGACCTTCTCTGAAGTGGCTCTTATGTCATTTGTACCTCTGGGGGGTGGGTGCTCTGGTAATGAGTCCTGTATGTCAGGAAGGCAGAACTCCACCTTCACAGCAGGCACTGAAAGTTTGTGAACATTATTTGGTTTGGGGTCCAAGAAAGGTAAGGGATGAGGAGACCTAAGGATATGCACCTTGTCCAGTTCCCTCTGCCATGGCAATCAAGCACTTGGAGAGAAAGCCAGGATGAAGGAAGTCACATAATTTAAATAGCTGAATATCTGAAGTCACTGCCTCCCATGCATTTACAAAGTGTCTCCATTAAATCTCTTTGCCACTAATTCAGGGAATAATTTTTTCCCATTGAACTTGGAAAATAACTCTTCGTCAGAGTCATAATGACTTCTGTTTTGAAAGTAAAACCAAACAAGTTGGTGCCTTCAGCTTCTTTGCAGAGCAGATCTATAAATTTCCTGTCCTTGTTCTTTGATCTGTCTCTAGTTATGGTCATTTTTCAGTTTGACACCTCCCCTCCCATTTTAAACAGTACTCCAGTTGTCTTCTATTGTTGGATAAAACAGCTTTGTCCTCATTTTTCATGATTTATTTTTTATTTTTGTTATTCATCTAGTGTATTTCCGAACATTTTCATTTTGTTACATTCTCACAACTTGTTATTTCATTTTGCACCTGGTTTCCCTGGTTTGCCCATTTTCCTGTTGCCTTCACATTGATATGCTTTGTGATTTATGTTTTTAGCAACCTCTTGTTTTGGTGTTTTAGTGAGGTTTGATGGCTTAGACTGTTAAAAAAAAAAAAAAAAAACAATTTATTCAATTTATTACCTCTGTGCTATTCTTTCTCTGCATTGGGATAAATTATCATTTCCCCTTCAATACAAGATTTTGAGGAAGTGGACTTCCCACACTCATTTGTCCCTTTGATTATCTCCCCAAAAGACACTCTCTACCACTTCCTGAGATTGAAGTGGTTTCATCTTTTCAGCCATTTTGCTGCATTCACTTCTTTCTTTCTGGGAAAAGTGAGTGCTCATGTTTTAGCAATTGATCACTCAATTTTCCTTTTCTTACTTTCTATTAAAGCAGCATCTCTGTAAGCATAGCATCAAATCCCATGCATTCTCTCATGTGTTGAAGCTGAAACTCAGAAGAGAGTTCTCTTCTTTCACACTTTTCTATTGATGCTGGACACAAAAATGGTGAAAATGAACACTCCACAGGACAGAAAATGAGGCCTTAAACCACACGCAGGAGGTGAGACAATGCAACATCAGTACAATCATAAAAATGACATAGTTATGACCACATAACAAACAGAAGAAAACAATTCACAAAGGGCAGCAAACTTCAGCACAGCACACCAAGAGCATCTTCCTTCCAGGATGTGAGCCCTCAGAAAGTTATCAGTTTCTAGTGCTTTACCCAAAACATTCTTTTATAAAGGCACGACAACTCCTGTCATTCTGCTCCTTTTCAGGAAATGTTCCTCTTGCAACCATTTAGACCCATGAACACTGGGCTGTTTTCCATGATCTAGCTTTCTTTTTCTGAAGGAAAAGGACTACTACAACCCTTCCTCTCTTCATTAAAACAACAACATCAAAGTCATATTAAAGATTTAAAAAATGTAATTCCAAGTTTGATGCCAGTTTATCACACGAAGGCCACATTACTGAAACATCAGTGCCCTGCAGAGGAAGAATTTAGGTGATCTGACACTATCACAGTCTTTATATAATGGACTTGCAAGTTAGCTAGGGTTATTCCTGCAAATTAGGCAGGTCAGTACAAGTGACTAATGACAACACTACCAGAAAGAAAAGATTTCGTAACTGTCTTAACTTTCCTGGCCTAACTGCACCTCATCATGTCAAACTTTGCAGTATGGTAAAAGAATATAATTTCCTCTCTTCTTGTGCAAGGAGAGCTTTCAAGAAACCATATAGGAACCTTCTGCCATTTCATTTACCACGAGAGATTTGTAGCTACCCAGAAGATGAAAATCTGCAAAACCTTCTGCACACATCTTCCCTATTAAAGTTATCTGGTAAGCCACTGAATAAAAGAGTAAAATAACCTTTATATTTTGCTCATAAAGAAATGAAGCATTACTGGAAACATTTGCAAAGCTGTATCAGAAAAAAACCCCAACAGATGGGGGTCAGGGAGGGGAGAGAGAACTTTTAGCTCATTTACTCTAGCTCTGGTAAGATAACAACACCCCTAAATTAGGAATGTCTTAAACTGTAAAAGGCTAACAAGGGTGATGTAATGCAATACCTCTTTGTTATCAACCAAGATTTCATCAACAGAAATTCCAGTGCTGTGACACCTAGCTTGTTTTAAACTGCAGCACCCAAAATAACCAGTCTTAAAAGGTCACGTTTATTTAAAAATAGCTTGCTTGCATTTTACATTAAAGTTAATTTACTAACCTTAAAAAATTAAATGCAAATATATACAAATAATTTCAGCATCCNTAAATATATATATATATATAAAAAAATAAAAATCAAAGCTCTATTTCCTATTCATCATGTGCTTCCCAGGCCATAACAAAGAAGGATACTGTACCTCTGATGCTGGTGGCTGTTGCCGAGGTGGTTGTGCTGGCTGTTAAGGCTACATTGGTTGTGACTGTTGCAGTGGTAAGGGAGGGGATGACAGTAGTGGGAAGCAAAGTGTTGAAAACATCTGGTGAGTGGAAAAAAAAAAAATATATAAAATAAAATCATATCATGCAAACAAAGGAGAACCAAAATAGTGGTTTAATTTGTAAATACAAGCATGTTGAAAATGACTAAATTAAAACATGATTAACATAAATTATTGCAGGTACAATAGAGTACCTTTAAATTCTTGACATTTATCACTCTCAATTTTCATAATCAATCTTTGAGTACATGGAATTTAAAACTCTGTTAAAATGACCAAGTTTCCACAGAACTAGAGAGTGACAGTTTAAGTGACAAGAATCCACTTCTTCGCTGAGCCATTTTAAATGTCTCACATAGCAGAAACCATATACAGATGAAACATGCTGTGTCAGAGGGGGAGATGAAAAAAAACAACACCATCATGCTAAAATAAACACACACATGTTAACGAGAAATGGCTGAATGTTAAAACACCCACTTTCAGACAGACTCAATGAAGGGAAAAAGGGAAGAAAATGCTACTAACTATAAGAGCTGCTTTTTCCGGACTGCTTTTCTTCTTCCCACACATTTGCTTAAGACACAGTTGTCTGCTAAGATCCAGAGCAGAGTATATTTCAAAATCTTTTCCCTAATTAGCAGGCACAGTCATCTCTCAGTCAACCTTAAAGCTTACAATTTATTGTTAGTACACATCAGTATTATCCTAAAACAGCTTTGAACCAAAAATCAGAAATGCTAATAATATTACTGATAAAACAGCGTGCATACAAATCAGAAAAAACTGCATACGAAAAATGATAACAGCATCCTGTAAAACCCTTCAGGTTTTGCTCAGGTAGGTACAGGTATGCCAGGATTAGGAGCACGACTGCTTTGCTGCAGAGGAAGCAACAATGGCTCATGCAGAATGCTCCAGCACAGAGCAGAACGTAACCAGATGTACACATCCAAAATACTTTGATTACACTGCCAAAAGCAATAAAGACCAGTAGTACTTTGCTTATAAGGTGATTGCAGGTTTTAAAGAACAAACAAACAAAAGCTCTGAAGAGAACTAGAGAAAAGCACTTCTGTGAAGACATAAAAAGCTTCTGACATTTTTCAGATTATTTATACCATGAGTTTGAAAGGGAAGGACTCATTTCTCAGCTGCTGATGGTGAGTAACCCATTCCATACTGATTTCACTGAAAATATTTCTGAAGGGTGCTATTCAGTGCAATAAAAGAGCAAAAATCTGACCCACAATCTGTCTTCCCTTGCTGTGGAAAGAAATGCAATTGGTCCCTGAGTACCATCAATTCTGACTGAAATCAATGGAAGCTGAAGTAGCTCAGAGCTTTTCAGTATTGGGCCCTCCAGAACACACTTCAGACACAGGGTCCTTGAGTTCAGCATTGCATAATTACTCTCTTAGGGCTTCAAAGTAGCACACTTACCTTATTCCCATGTTGGATGACAGATTATTTTCCAAGTTTAAAAGTCTCCTTGTTACTTACTATCTACATCACCTACAATTTTCAGTATTCTTCTAGTTTTGATAAAAACCACCACTATCCTCTCTGGAATGTATACCTGTGTGGCATTCTACTTCTGAAGCCATCAGAAAACAGCATAAGATCCATCTTTCATCTATTGTACACTGATATTTAGTCTAATTCCCAGTATAAAATATTCTCAAGGCAGAAAAATTAGAACAGGCTTTTAAAAACCCTCACAGTTGTAGCCATATTAATCACCAGGAAAAATGATAATATTACCTGGAGTTTGAGCACCACAATAATGAAATAGAACTGAGTATAACAAGCATTAGAAATAAATTGACATGTTACAAAGATACATGTCACATGTACTGATCTATGCGATTTCTTCTCATAAAGGGAAACTCCTTCCCTGATAAGTATCTGTTAAAATTTAAATCAAAGAGAAAAAAACCACACCTACTTCATAAGGAGAGCAAAACCTTGTTTATTAGGAAAGCTTTATACATTGTTCTTGTATGTAAAACTAATTAGTGTCACTCACAGTTCTATTCATTATCTTTCTTAAATGTATCAACTACTTAGGACTGCAATGACAAGTTATGGCTTTATGACAGCGTTATCCAATCTGCAAGCACACTCTTTACCTATTTTACCAAATAATAGCTTACATGAATCCCTGGTGAACTTAGAACTTTCTGGTCTCTTCTGACTGAACCATTTTAAGCAAGATTTCTTATTTTAAAGGAAGAATACCTAGGAAACATTCTAGCTAATAAGAAGGAGGATATGTCAGTGTTTTAGTAGAGATGTGAGCTCACCAGATTAAGAATAATGAAAACTTGTGCAGAAATTTGTTTCCTGATGAAAGTTCTAAACTCTGATGCCAAACATCAGAATGGAAGCCTGGGAGAAGCCTCAAAGAAAAACATATGTTCTGAAAAGGGGTGGAAAAACAAGGAATAGCATTTGATTTCTTTCTTTGCAGAGTGAGGTGAAATTCACCGTGCAAATGACTACGGTCTGATGCAGATTTTTGTGCAGCAAAATCTGAGATTTGCTGACAGCAATGCCAGGACTTACTCCCAAAGACCCCAGCACAAGAGAGAAAGCAGGAACCAGCAGCCTGAGGAGCACTACATTGCCCAGGCAATGAAATCTGAGTCAGTTCTGGACTCTAGAAAGAGTTAGGTTGCCCCAGCTTAGGTTCAAGGCTCTGCCCAGTGGAATTAGTTCATTAACAACACCAGGGTCTGCAACAGGAATGTGCAAAGTAATCAAATAGCTCATAGCTCTCCAGACAACACTTTTTGGAAGGCTTGGATGATATCTCTCCTTTAAATCCTACTTTGGACAGCCCAGATCCAGGCACAGCATTCTGGAATGATTCCCACCTTGAAAAGACTCGTGTGTGTAGGGTGCCTGCTGAGTCTGCCAGAAAGGCTCCTGTCAATTCTTCCAAGATTTATGGATTCAAATTAAAACTTTGTCTTTGTCTTGAAAAGGATTTTGCATGAGAGAACAGAGAACATGCAGTTCAGGAAATAAGCCAGAAGTAGTGTACAGTGCTCCTCAGTCTCTCGTCATGCATTGCAGGTGTAGGAGGTAAATGGGTTTGGAAGCTCCCAAAAGCACATGGACTACAGATGAAAAAAATTATACTTAACAGCACAAGCTTCTGTTTAAGCCATATGGATCACTGTGTGTGCTTCATAGAGGGTGTGCTGCTCCATTTCATGCCAGAAAAGGGAATTACAATTTGACTTGTTTCTAGTCCTGCAGGACTTTTGTTCTTTATTTTTTTTTTTTAAATGCAAGGCAATTCTATCTTATTTCAACAGCAAGACACACATTGTCATCCAGAGCTCCCTGCTGGCAGCTGCTCACAATGTGCTATCAAAGGGACTACATAGATTTGTCCTGTTGTGCTTTCTGCCAGGGAGGATCTTAACAGAATGGATTTGTAGATTTCTGCCCAAGAAATCTGTGTTAGACTGAAACTTAATGCCATTTCCTTGTCCTGCAATTTCCGAATTTAGTTGTTCACAATGTTCAACTGAAAATAAATTTTTGTTTGTGCCTCTCATGCCACTAAATACCAAGGATCACTATGATCAAGAGACCTTACAGAGCAGAACTTTTTAATTCAAGTAGCCATACCCAAATCACTGCACCAGACTGCTATTTCAATAATACTAAGGTATTAATCCTTAGCCTCATGTGAAGCAGAAAATAGCTATATTTTGCAGATGGGGAACCAAAGAAGATAGAAAAGCCATGCTCAGGAGATCTAGGAGTCAAGCAATAATTGTCTCCATTAACTTTGAAACCTCACTTCTAAACTGGATGTTTGTTGACAGGTATTCAGCCAAAAGTCCAATAATGTAATTAAGCCGGTATTAATTTCATCATCTTGGTAGCTTTGAAATGGAAACAAGTCACGTAGAACTAATTGTTTCCATAAAAGCTGTGTGAAATAAAACGGGGTTGACCTTCACGCCAAGGGACTCCCATGGACTCTTTGTCCCTTCTGTTCCCCAGGTTAGAGAAGGGAGGCTTGAACTGGATGTTGAGTGAGAGAGATGGGCTCCTGGCCACTCGGGAGACTGCCAAACGCTCAGCCAAGAACCCTCATTCCAGACAGCACCTGATGTGATGGCAGAGCTCAGCACCTGCAGGGAAGAGACTGAGGAAGGCTCTGGAAGGGTGTTCCTCATGGCACTGCTGCCTGTTCCCATGCCACGAGCAGGAGCCAGGGGAGAGCAGCCAGCAGGAAGCCTGAAGGCTGATTGCCAGCAGATGGTGGAAAAAGGAGGAAAAGGCACACTGGGCTTGGTGAGGAGGCTGCTCTTCAGCAGAGGCACAGATGCAAAGTGCTCAGGAGTGGCAGAGCAGTGTTGTACAAGATCAGCTTGAAGCAGTGTCGAGCCCCACCTGATCAAAATTTCCTGTTTGCTTCTCCTTCTTTCTAGAATTGATGCCACGTTCTCCTTGCTCCGGCAGAAGACATCCATCCATTTAAGTGCGGGGAGCCTGGATAATTTACTCTCCCTGCCAATTTGGCCCTGAGCATTTTTACTCTCCATTTCCAAAGAAATGAGAAATGGTTCTGTTTGGTTTACCGGGCTTATGTGAAAGATAGATCTGACCTATTGAAAATATTTGACTTTTTTGGTAAAAAACACAACCGATATTTTGACATGACTGAGCACAAATCAGACAACAATAGCTGCAGTTGATAAAAATGTAAAGGCTTTTGTTTCAAGCCTGACAAAGGCTGACAGAAAAATTAAAGGACATGGTGATAATGATGGATGGTCCTTGCTGTATTTTGACTGAGAATGAAAGAAATTTTAAGTGGTAAACTGAACTGAGTGATGACCTACCTGGGAAACAATCTCACTACGCTGTGAAAAATTTAATCAGTCTGTGGTATGTAGCACTAAATAATTTAGCAAGGTTTTAAATTCAAAGGGAGCTGCATTTACCTTGCTCGAAGAAAATGGGATTGAACAAAAGGATCACTCAGCTTGAACATCATGTGCCAATATCTCCTTAGCACTCAGACTGAATGATCATGAATGCTCATGGACACAAGGTCAAGGGGTTCTTTTTACTAATTGATTCAGATTTATGAAACTCTGAAATGGCAATTATGTGCTTGACATTTTTGCTAGCAAATCAGATGTCATTAAAAATATCCAAACCCTTTTAACAAAAGCTCCATGAAGCTCTACATCCTTAGTTATACCAATAAAGTCTTCTGGTGCATGAGTTTGTATTGCAAGACATACAGCTGGACTAAAATGGCAAGAAATTAGGAACTGGAAAGACCAATAGTTTTCTCATCTCATAGAAAGTTTTATAGATTGCTGATTTGTTTGTGTTTGTTTTTTTTTTTTAGATTTTTTCCCTATTTCAAAAGCAATAGGTTTCGGTACAAATGAAGGAGGATGAGATACTAAAAATTACAGTAAAAAAAGTCTGTTTCCTTCTGTTCTCAAAGAGCTAAGCAAAAAATTGGAATCTGCACATCCCTGGCCCAAATTCTGTCTTTAGAAAACTAAGAATATAACTCAAGAGAACAAAGCCCATTTCAATATTAGTATTTAGTACTGCCAGTATGGTGTCATCCCAAATCACTTAAAATGAGGGCCTGATATCACACTGTGGCACATTTTACAACACACGCTCTGACCAGAATTGCTTATGACAAAATAAAAAACGCCATGAATATGAAAAAACAAGGTGTAGTAGCAAGTTATTTCTGATTATGCCATCTCATTTGACACTGAAATATGAAGGAGAAGTTAGCTGCCCTAAATTGTCTAGAAAGAACTCCTGTAGTGAATATCTCATTTATTTTGTGCACCAGAGCAACAGCAGGACTCACAAAGACCACAGGTGTGTGAAAGGCTGATTTTCCACAAGTAAAGCCAGGTCAGGCTCAGGACAGACGTGAGAGCTGTCAGAAAATCAGCAGCTCTGGCTCTCAGACAGGTGAGAAGGAAGAAGCAGTGGGATGGAAGTGCCTCAGTGTGGAAGGAAGGACATGGCAAGGCAGGATAAATTCGCAGGGCTGAGAGCAGTGATTGACTTGGACTTCTCCCCTCCCTCAAGGTGCATCTGCCCAGATCCAGGTCAGCTCTTGGCAGGGCTCTGGGGCCCTGGGCCAGGCAGGCAGGAGGGGTGTTTGGGGCATTTAGGTAAAACCCACCTCTGCCACATTCTGTGGGCACCCTAACAAGCAGGGTATGCTGAGTAGAGGCAGCACCCCCCCTTCCCCTCACATAGATCAGAATTTGAGATTTAGTAGACACTGGGACTATGTGCTTTATAATGCTCACGGGTACTTGCTAAAAATTCCAGAGTAGCAGTAAACACAGGAAAAAAAGAAAAGGTCTTTTTTTTTTTTTTAGTGGATATTAAAACATGACCTTTCTGCACAGCACCAGATGTTGCCACAAATATGGCTCTGTCACCTGGAGACTGGGGCAGTCTGCTGCACTCACAGTTGGTGGAGCTGCACAGAGGGACCCCAGGAAACCTGAACTGAGCATTCCACAGGAAAGCATCCAACATGAACATGTGAGCATTGCTCTGGTGGCTCATAGCTCTCTAAATGTCTGGGCTGACCTTTGAAGCCCCCAGTGCTTACTTTAGGGATTGTTTTGCTCCCCCACAGCACTCCACTGAATCTGCTATCAGCAAAAGCACTCTGAGTGCAGCTCCCTGGAAACAGAGAGAGGAGTTTGCAATGAAGGCCTGGAGATGCTGGAACACGTTCCCATTTCACCGTCCGTCAGACTCTTTGTTTGTCACCAGCCCAGCCATTCAAAAAGCTCCCTGTCCCTGCTCCCAGAGGAGCAGAAGAATAAAAGGTGACATAATGTGCTGTCTCACAATACATTTACCTATTGCTGCTCACTTTTGGGGGGGGGAAGATTGCATTATCTGCAACTTTTGGACGGTAGGAAGATAATAGGCTGTAATGCCTTATTCCTTAATTTCTGTTTGTGCTAAAACCAGGTGATGCACACAAAACATAAAAAGATAAATTTGACAAAACAATAAATTAAACAGGTGATTAGATACTGAAAATTATGTAAGTGCAAGAAAAAAATTGAAATTCTCAAGTAGGCAAATTCTTTAATACTGAAGAACCTGGTTTCAAGCCCTCTGAGTTTTACTTTATTAATGGTTATTAGTGTAAAATTTACCTCTAAGGACAAATCAAAATAATTATTCAACAGAAAGATTAAGCTTCAATGTTCTGGAGTTATGAATATAACACAGACTTCAAATTACTCCAGAAGTACTGTAAGACCTAATTTTTCTCCCAAACTTAGCACAAGTTTTGCCAGCAGTTAAAAAAAGTCCTCTCCAATTCAATAGTAGCAATAATAACAAAGCCTATTATTTTAAAGGAATCAATCTGTCCTGTGTAAAAGCTCACCTTTCTCATTAAAGTAGCTACAAATACTGCACTGAAGCTTATGCAACTTTCCTGAAAGAAACTAAGCAAAATTTGCAGAGCATGCAACAGGCTAAGAGAAAGAATTTGGTAATTCAACATTTTAAATAAATAAAAAGGAAAAAAAAGTAGAGCATTGTTTGAGGCCACAGCCTCAAATGAAGACACTTTACTTATAAAAAGGCATATACGTATATATATGTGTCTTGATTTTGTTCACAGCTCTACACTGATACAGAAACAGTATAGAATGGATCTCTGCCTTGAAGATCTGAAAGATCATTATTTGGGCAATACAGACCAAACTTTGGGGAGAAAAGAGAGAGAATTATTCCCATTTCACAGCTGGGGAAATGAACACAGAAAAATTAAATTGAATGTCTTATATTTTACAGACTTCTGAGCCTGACAGGGGAGTTCAGAACAGATCTCCTGAGGCTCATTTTAATCCTCTGCTGGGAAAAAAAAATCAAAACAACAAAAGAAAACAAAACCTCTCAAAATTGCATTAAAAAAGCAGTTGTCCTTATACCTGCAGTGCCAATTTCACTGCATTCAGGACAAAATGTTACCACAAAAGCCACCAAACATCTTGCATGAATAAAGCCAGCACAATTTTCCCCAGAAGCACACCATTCTATCACTATTAATATGGTGTTCTAGGCCCATTGCCACTGCTTAAAAATCACATTAAAGCTGTGATGTTCATTTTTAGTCTTTTTAAGTAAGCAGACAAGCCATATTTCCTTGTTTTTCCAAGCCGTAAAATAGGAGTATTCAAAATTAAATGAAATAAAGTACCAGCAGCTGGCCCTTGAAAACCTATGAGGAAAAGCTAATGTACAATACAAATTCAGACACCAGCAGCCTTGAACAAAGATGACAGCTTTCTCAGAATGACACTTGACTCTTTCTGCACACACATTTAAAAAAAAAAAATTTAAAAAGCTCAGCCAGAATTGCACTGAGAAGAAGAAAGAAGGTAAAGAGAATTTTCCAAAATTTCCTTATTATGGGGACATGTGTTGAAACTAAATGGAGGCAAACAGATTGCTGATCTCTATTTTATTACAGTTTCTACTTTCATTTCTCTGAGAAATTCAGGGCAAATCACTGAGGCTGCTTAAGCAACTCCAAACTCACTGCAATAATTCTAAGGTTAGTAAAGAGAGATAAGAGGGACTGTCATTTATTTTAAATAAGTTTATTTCAAAATAAAATCAAAGGGTCCAGCACTAATCTGCAACACTGTATCACAGTGGGATTGCTGTATCTTATTGAAAATCACCTTGGGAAAGTGACTGATGCTTTGCAACCTAAAACATAGATTTTTGCACTTCGTGGCACTGCCTTTGACTAATACACTTAATTCTCAGAATCCTATCACTGAAGTACACTGCCTGAGAAAATAAGGCCCTATCTTACTAGCTGTCAATCTTTCATGCTCTGTTTTTTTGGGTTTTGGGGCTTTTTCCTCAAAGGAGTTCTATACATGTAGTTGAATTCCTGCCATGACTCTTCAGCTTTGTATAACACATAACTATCAATGGTGGGATCCACGCAATACTGTCAAGACCTAATTTGGTTAAAATTATCCAGCTTCTCTACAAACTGGCAGATATTTAATACTTTAACTATTATGCCAGCAAGCAGGATAGTTCACCAATGGAAATCACAGGGTTTTTTATAAAGAATGCTTGATCGTATCTGCTAATTTATTTTAAACAAAGTGATACACAAAGCAGTGCAAAGAGGTTTCAGTTCCTGCTCCCAAATGATGAAAGCCATGCAGAGCTCTCCTCAATCAAGCACTTGAACATGTCAGCATCCCTCACTCCTCCCTGCTTCCCAGCAATCAAGCCTTGGGAAGCCTGCAGAAAATGTCAACTACAAAACCACTGGGGGAAAAACAAATCCCCTGGTGCAATGATCCACACTAATGCCTGAAGGATAAACACCTTGCCCACTCCTCGAGTTCTTCCCTGCCAAACTTGCTTCTGTCCTTCCTCCTCTCCTTTGATTTGTTTGTTTCTACACTTGCCATGAGGATTAATAAAGGCAGTTTCAGCTGGAAGATAAACTCTCCTCAGGCATGAGATTACCTAGAAGAACAATTTTTTTTTCTTTGAGGGAGTAAACAAGCTGTGTAGATACCAGTGAAGGGAAACAAAAGGGTCTTTAAAAAAACTGGGGCCACTGTCACAAATGAAACATCAGCTCACACCACAACATGAACACCATCAGTCAGGGCAGAGATCTTCTCCAGCACCTGCCAGCAAAGTTCCTTCACGTGGGGTTAGAACTTCCTCAGTGCTTGTGAGGGAAGCACATCCTGGGAGAGAAGTGAGGGCATTGTAGGACATCCTCACATGGCAGATTCCAAGCTTCATCAGCTCTGCTGGCAATGGTTTTAATGGGTTTTTGCTTCATGTTTTTCTCCTTGCAACTTGAGGATGGTTTTGAGATTCACCCTTTCTGTCTTGCTGGTTATATTTGCTGTCTGCTCCCCTTTCTGTGGGAATGACAGAGGGAGATTGATGCCATAAACTTTTTCCAAAGCTGCCAAAACACTCTGGAGTCCTTGAGACAAAGTCAAAGTGATTCATGTAAGGCCCAGCAAGTCAGAGTAAGGTCTAATGCAGCAAGTCTGTGATAGGAGTCAGCAATAGAAAAGGTTACTTTAATTAAAAAGCTATGAGAATTTTATTATATTGCATCAAGAATTCAAGCAGTAAGAGCTAGGAAAAAATAGTGATTGCAGCATGGAGGATTCCATTTTGGAGGAGGGGTTAAAGACATGTTAGGTCTAAACAGAAATTTAGATTGAACCTATGCTGTAAAGAGTGGTGTTAGGAAGATTTTTTAAATTTTGTTTGGGGAAACTTTAAATTTTTGTCAGTTTGTTCTGTTTTTTATTTGAAAGAATACTGAAAACAAGAGGAGAGACTCCTTATTTGTCTTAAGAAGAATCTTAATTGAATACAGTAAAAAACATGATATTGAATATTTTTCCCTTTATATAACATAGAAACGCAGGCCAAGACAAACTCCAGAAAAATTTGCCAAGTAATTAATAATTAAAATTTTAAACAGCAATAATAGAATGATCAGTACTAATAATTATTAATATAAAGTTGTGAATGTTAGAAATATTAATGGTTTTAGATAAGCTAATTATCAACTTCTCTCTGAGCCTCCATGCTTATCTTCATATCTGATCAGATGCCTCAGATAGAAAAGTTCTCAAAGCTCTCTAAGAGAAATGCAGATTCTTTGTGGAGGCTTTTCTCTACCCCTCTCAGCCTCCAAGGCATTTATATTTATCTCCACGAGGACTCACAATCTCAGTTGGAGCAAAGCACAGTTCTGATGTATCACCTTGCATAACCAGTGGTCATTTTAAACAATATCACTTAGATAATGTTCTATTTTCTTTCCTGAACTGAGGGAAACACTGAGAAACCTATTTTCAAAATAAGTATAGAAGTGCCATATGAAAAACACAGAGACAGGACACCCTTATCTGCATTCCACAACCACATGGTGCAAGAAAGGCTTCTATTTAGAGAAATCACTAAATTCACCTTAATATTGTCTTTATGGTTTGAGTTTCCTGAATAATAAATTATCTAGATGGAAGCAGAAGATCATTAGCAACTGTTAGATTACAACTTTATCATCAGTCTCAAGTGAAATTATTGAGTTAATATTTTCCTAATGAAGATTGCATCTGATGTTCATAGACATGGGAATTTTGCAAGCTGGCATCTCAGGCTCAGTTGAAGTAAAGTAAAGGAAAATTGGGGGTATAAGCAATAGCAAAGGGTGAAAAAATAGAGCAACCTTTGCTACTACAGCAATTCAGTGATAACAAATTCAACACCCTTATTTTAGAAATACACAGCACTGATGGTCAGTTAAAACAGTTGCTTTCAAAAAAGCAAGATGGATATATTTGGTATCCACACAACATTTTCCTTTTCAGAAATCCCTTAAGAATTATCACATCACCCAATAATATGTGCACAAAGAAAATCAAATATTTTCAAGAGCTGTGTGTTATTAAAGGCATTATCCAAAACCAGAGGTTTTAGAACACATAAAATATGTATTCAAATAGGAAGGAACTTTACATCTTAGAATATGATGTTAAAGGTTGTATTGATATATTGTATATATTGTTATTGCTCTATTGTTAAAGGGCTTGGGGAGAGATTTCCTGCTGCTGAAATACTCTGCATTCAATTATTTCAAAGAATACCCCAATACCAAATTAAAAAATAAAATAATAAAAAAAAAATCTTTTAAATGTTATATAACAGAATCACGTCATTTCAAAAGTTGTCTTTCATGGGAAACAGCACTTTAATGTAAAAAATGCAGAAGTGCCAAACACACTCCCCACAAAGTGCTAGTGTGGTTTGGAATGTTATTTTCTTGACCTTTCCAAAATACTTTTAAGCTTATCTGGAAAAGAAATTTGTATCTTATTTTTCTAAAGTCACCATAAATGAAGAAAGATCAGTTCATACAGCTCAACTATACACCCCACTATTCAAGTATTTATCAACAAAAAGCAATTTCAAAGTAGCTGCCTTGAGAGTGTTCAGGGATAATAGCTGGACAATTCATCCATAAAATTAAGCCAACAACTCCACCACAAGTTTCTTGACAGACTTCTCATACCTGAAAATGTCAACTAAATACTATTCTTCTTCAGCCCAATAACAAAAGCTCTATTGCACAATTTCTTAATTCACCTGACTGCAGGAAATTTATCTGCATTGTGCTTTAAGGCCTGGACCACCTCTTCTAAACCAACCAGAAGTCTTCTGGAGAACTCAAATTTAATGTTGTGATAATGATTTAATACCTTAATGTCATTTTAGAACATTGATGTAAAACTAGAGTATTTCAACACAATTTGAAGGGCTAGGCTTTGAAGAAGATAGCTTGGGAGGAAGGAAGGCTTTTGAGACTGAGCAAGTACTCATGAGCATGCTTTTATATATTTATTTTCCAAATAAAACCCAGGCTCCACTTTCTGCAAGTTATCTTCTGTACTTTTAAAATTTATTTTTATTTCTTATAAAATGGGAATAGGAGAAAATTTTCACCTTTGTTTTACGGACTCAAAACTGATACTTCTTTCTTTTAATTCAAACAAAGACACAAAAAAGAAAAATCTCAAAACTACAAGGCACAGGTAGTCACACACAATGAATTTCTAATTAAGTCCTAAGAAGTCTTCTGAGTCTCATATTTTTGATATGCCTTGATTTCTGTAAGGGTAATATTGGGGTTTTTCCCCAAGCCCACCCATTATTGTAGCTATAAATATTATTGTTAGATCACACCATCGTTCTGCTCAATTTTCTTTTCCCAAAGCCCAGGGTTTGTTTACATAAAGGCAAGATGTTCCCACAGGCAAAGAAAACCTTTTCTCTGAGGGCAGTGTGTGTAAATGAGACATTTCAACTCAGAATACTTTAAAGGAGGAATCTTTAGAAATTGTCCAGTTACCTCATCTTGTAGGATCTTAACACCAAACCAAGGAGCAGCCAAGATTACTGATGTGTGCTGCTCCACAAGGATGCTGCTTCCTTTCTCTCCCAAAACTTTTATTGTGTTTTTTGTTATAAGTTTTTGAGGATAAGGTGTCCAAAAACACTGCACAAGGTTTACCAGAGGTCTGTAGTGAAAGTATCTGCAAACTGAAGGATTTATTTCCTATTGAATAAACTTAATTTTGAATGAAAGCAGAAAATACCCTTGTCTCCTCAGGNATTCAGTTTCTACCTTTATAAAGAGATATACACAAGTGAGTTAGAGAAATAAAGCAAAGAGAGGCCCCTCTAGGAGGACATCAAAACAGAAATGAAATATAATAAAAAATCTGATTGTGGGCAAATGAACTAACAAAGACAAAATAATCTGTAACAGAGGTAGAAGAGTTTGTTTAATTTAATGTGGTTTGGGTTCCAGAAAGTTCCCAAAAATTTTTAGAAAAACTTATATAGATGTACAAGTACGTGGTGCTGGAATTATTTTTGGGCACATAGGGTGAATCTCTCTATATATATTTAGAGGTAGGATTTAATAAACTAAGGTGTCTGGTGCAGATTTGGCATAGTGCTGTTCCAGATATAGAAAACAGTCAATCACAGAGATTTAGAACTAGACCCAAAAAACGAAGAAAAAATGGGGGGAAAAAAGGACCGTGAAAAAAGGGCAATAGATACAAGGAAGAGGACTCCAGGAAATGCAGAGTTTAAGATCACAATTAATGAGAAGTTGAGACCAACGTGGAAATACTTGAGAATCTATTGAAGGAAAGCAGCAAATATAATTTTAAATGCAAACTTCCAGCACACACAGCAAAAGAGGCCAAATAGCTTGTAAGGCTGGAAAGTGAAGAGATCAAGCATCAGGCTTAAACAAACAAAAGAGAATACTTTTCCCTCAAAGCACATAACTAAATTCAGAATCTTGTTGCCACAGGTTACTGTGGAAGCTAAGATGACAAATGTTTTGAAATGGGACTGGACAAGCAAGTGGAATATAAATAAGGCTATAGTTAGGAAAGGTGCAGTGGAACCTCTGGTCTTACACATTGTAGATTTTCTGTTTGAAAGCACAATTCAAAATAATAATGAGCATGCAACTCGGTCTTTCAGCTGCCTTCATTTGCAAAAAATAGCTGGCCCAAGAAAAGAAATACAAAATTCAGAGGCTGAAGACAAAGGAATGTGTCATGCCACTTTTTATTCCCCAGAGAACCTAAGTAACCAGCTCAAAGGCTTTCCACTGTACTTATAATTAGGGCAATAAAAACTGCCTTGACCATCCACAGCTGCTGATTCATGTTCATTTCCATACTGCTCTTCTAGATAATTGCTGCACAACACATTATAGCTCTGAACATTTCAATTAATTCAATGCCTGGCTGTAGATTGGCATATCAGGATATTTCACCAAGGTACTCTGTCTCAAACAGGGCTGCAAATTATCAACTGCTGCTGTTTCCATTAGGGAGGTTTCCCAACGATGTGGACTTGTGTCACTCACCCCAACGTGGTGCTGAGCTGAGTCTTTGGCAGTGACAGCCAGAGGTTATGAACTGCTCCTCCAAACACAGCAGCTGGGTCTTCAGGTTGATTATGATGGAACACCTCCTTCCTCAACTCCAGCTAAATCACTGCACTTATTACCAGAGCTCTGCAAGCAGACTCGATGTGCTTTTGGGTTGAGCAACACGAGTTTGACAGTTTGCTCTGTTGGCTGGTGATTAATGAGTAGTATTTGGACAAAGGTAAACAAAAATTCTTAATAAATTGGAAGAGAGTGAAAATTGCCTGGGGCCCATTACCAAAGCAAGGGTATAATACATCTAGACTGAATGTGCACTTCTAAAGCACTAAGCTTGCCAATTAGAATACAGAAATGACAACAGCTACAGGCATTAAAGCCTGTGCCTTTGTTACTGCATGAAACAAATGTTTGAGCAAACTACATGTCTTGCCTTTGTGCTTCTGCCTATAAACTCTGACTTTTTACCCACCTTCCTGCTTCATGGAGTACTTTTTGACATTTATTATTAACGATAAATGTTAAGAAAAATGAAATTAGCAGTCACATGGATTTGGCTAAGCAGCATGAGCATATTTAATAGCCCAAGCCTTTAACCTTATTCAAATAGATTCAATTTCTCTGAAGTCTGGTTTCTTTAATTATACAAAACAAAAAAAATATCTAAAAATAACATTGATGTTATCAGATACTAATTGTATTGGACAGATTGCCATTCATCTGCTTACAGCAATATTTATTTCCACTGCCATCACTGAACATCAAAACAGTATGACCTCATCATCACCACTCACAGTGGAGAAAATACTACTCTTCTGTATAATTTTGTAATTAGGATGGTCCAGTTTAAGGCCTGAGACACTCTTTGCTTGGTTGTATAATTAATACCTATAAATATTTTGCTTACACTTAATCTCTAATTATGATAAACTATATTTTCCATTTTTGACCAATGTTCTCTCTACACTAAAGCTGTCTCAATCTTCTGTGAGTTAGGAAGATAACTTATAAAATTGAATTAGTAGATTGAGTATCACTGATCAGGGGGATTTCATAGGGGGAAGAAAAAAGAAAAGGAGAGAAGCCAGATGAAGCTCTTACACCATTAACACACAGAAAGAGATAAAAATCTGTTGAAGTAAAAAAAGAAAGGAATAAAATATATGCAAATCACAGAACATATAAGAAAAGGAAAGCTGTGAATCATGGTGCACTTCCCTGCCTCTGCAAAGGATACCTTCCACTGATGTCCCCTGTTTCCCCACACAAGCTTGTGTGGAAAATCTGGCATCTACCTTGTCTTAGAAACCTGATTTTCAAGGTAAGAAGGCATTTGATTAATGAGCTCTAACAAAGCAGTAGGACAAAAAATTACATCAATACATTAAGCACAGGGGAGGGGATGAGAAATCAAAGGATGCTTCCAGATAAATTTAGGAAGATTAAAAAAAAAAAATACATCCTCTATTAAATAGAAGGATGCATCTCAGAAAATGATAAAAAGTAGGTTTTCTAGCCCCCAGAGAGAGAGAGAAAAAATACTGTATAATTTTAGGAGGATTATGTTTCACTAGAGACATTCACTAATGTAATGAGCTAAAGAAGGGGCAAGGCTGCTTAAATCTATCTGTACAACTGATTGTGCCACACTTGATAAAATAATTGTGTCAGTCTCCTTTGTATTTCAAATAAACCTTCCAGCTCTGAACCCCAGTGAGTTGTTAAGTACTAAACATCATCTCATGCTCTGTCACATAACTCTGATTGTTTCAGAAACCTCGGAAGCACCTGACATTTACCTTCCCTGGTTCCAGCCCTGGAACTGCAGAAATGCAATTAGGAAAACTTGGGTACTCATAACAGAAAAGGTCAGCAGTGAGCAAGCTAAACCTGATAACATGCCTAATGTGCTGCCAAACATAACAGAATGCCTCCCTGATAATGAATGATTTTACAGAGTGCCAGGAAGCTGATGCAAGATAATCAGATCAACAGGGGACACACCACTGGGCGAGAGTAGTGGGAATGGTGAAATGTTCTTTGATAGAGTTCTACTGCAGAGTCACCACCGACAGCAAAAAATCCCCCATTACAAAAGGCCATATTTTCAGAAATAATCACATAAATAAATTGGGCAGAAAACACAAATGACAGAAGTTTCAACATATGGGAAGTGCAGAAGCCGTTACCTCATCAAAGGCAGAGCACTTTGTGCCTGCAGCCAACACACCACTGCCTCTGGGATGCATAAGACAGTTTTTCTTTTCTTCTTGTAGCAGTCAATGTAAGTAGAGGTTAGAGGGCTTAGTTTTTCTGTTTGTCTTTAACACAGAAATGCTCACACAGCAGTACAGGCTCTGTGTTCCCCATGCAAAGAAAGATCTTCTCCTTATTTGTGTCACTAATCCTACATAAACTAATGGTGAAATTGGAGAAAAATGAAAAGTAGCCTAAGTGTGTCTTTTGATAAATGACATTTTATCAAAAGTGCCAATAAATACCTCATTACTGAAAGCAGCACTTACTAGAAGTTTTATGCCAAATACCTAGAGGCAGGTTAAACCTGTAGTGAAAAATGTTCCTGATACTTTACAACCACCAAGGAAATGTATACTTTTTGTAACTGAGTTCATCATGAGCAAATAAAATCAACATAATTCTATTGTCTATTTAAAAACTAAAATTTGCATTAGGTTTTTTCATTTTATTTTGTCACAGTTATAAGAAATTGCATTTAAAAAAATGGAGTGAAAAGAGTACCATGATGAACTACAGTGGACCTTCTGCCTCTATATTCTCTTACATTAATATTCCAATTATGGAAATCATAAACTTCCAGGAATTACCTGTAATAAGAGAACATCATGTTTTGAGACTCCTAGATCCAAATTGCAAGGCTATTTTAAAGGGAAATGCAAATTTTTTTTTATGGTTTCCACTATAGTTGAGTTATATCAATTTACTTCATGATCAATGTAGAAGACAACTATTTTTTTCATGTGACACATATTGTTGCCTAATTTATTAGGGCAAAAAAATTAACTGTAATTTAAGTTTTCATTTTTTCCATGTTATAGGAGGTGGTATAATGCATTTAGAACATGACACAGTTTTGAGATATGACTGTAATGATGGGCCAGGTGATATCAGCTAACTCGTATCAGCTGAATTTTCTCAGGCTGTAACTCGTGTGAAGTATCCAATGTCCTGTCTTTGGTGGTCTATAAAAAGCTAAGCAGAAAACTTCAAGCACACATCTGTCTGATATTTCTCTTCATATATCCTTTTGTAACCAGCTTTATCTGCACAGCTGGGCCTGAGGCAAGTATTTATGAAACAGTACCCACACACTGCAAAACACTTTTACGGGTGCTCACTTGGCAAAAAGTTCACAGCATAAGTGAATATATTTTATTTAAACTGGAAGAAAAGAGACCTGCCAATAAAGGAAAGACAACACACTCCCCCACAGCGACACGGCAGCATCAATAAAAGTGCAATTACACTTCCAACTTTCTCTTGCTATTCTTTCCATAATGACCATAAGCAACTGATTGTATCAGCTGGAAATGTAAAAAATGCATAAAATATGCTGAGGAGAGCACACTCACCATGTACTATCAGGACATATTCTGTGCTGTTTCGGCCAATGGGGTTTTTTGCTTCACATCGGTATGTGCCATTGTCTGTTTTGTTGAGGAAGCTGATGCTTAGAACCCTGCCATTGACAACCATTCTCTCTGGGTCTGGCAGTTCTCCACCATCCTTTGTCCACAGTACTGGTTCTGGCCTGTTGGATCAAAGCAAGGCATTTATTTAGACACGTGGAACAGGTATGTGCAACAGGTACATCAGAAACAGCAGCATCAGCAGTTTATAAATAGTCTCCTACCACCCAAGATTATCTGAATTACTGGATCTAATGAACTGTCACTGTTACAAACTTACCATCCCGGATGTGAAATGCTAAAGAAAGGGAAAGAACAAGAAGAGGAACAAAAAAGAAGAGAAATAAAAAAGGAAGTAGAATGGTATTGCAACAGGCCAAGATCTTTCCTAAATTAAAAAATAGTTCCCTTTAGGTTTCAGGCCCCCAGTGCAAACAGGATCAGGTAGGTGTAAGTGGTTTCTAAATGCATCCTCAAATTACTTGGGCCATTCATATTCATGAGTGAACTTGAATGCACTGAGTATCTTTCCCTAACCAGGGGTATCAGCCCCAAAGTAGCACGTGTTACACACAACTTAAACTTGTTTCTGTTGCTGTTTTGTGTCACAGACCAGCCCTTTTCCCATCTTTTCTTCATCCTTCCCTTAAATAATTCCTTGTTTCACATGTTATCACAAGCAAGGTAAGACTTAACTTGAAATCCTGGATTTTCTTCTCTTGTGAGACCTTTCCCCTTGTGCCTGATGCACTCACATCAAACAGAGCAAAGGCAATGAGTGATAACCCCCCCAGGCAAGGTAAGGGCACCACAGAGAAGGGCACTGGCAGTCCTGCAGGTTCACAGACACCTTTCCCACAGGCAAGGCATACCCAACTCCCTCCTAGAGACTCTCAAGAAGCTCCAAAGTCCATGAGATCTGCCTGACAGACAGCAGGATGTATTTATTACTGGCATGCAGCCTTTAGTTATGTGTAACAAGATATACTTTCAAATTTACATGAGGGAAATCACCAAAAAGACAGGCCTGTAAGTGGGAATGAAGGGTTGGTTTACTCAATCTTGTCTATGCCACGAGCAGACAGAGCATCTCAAGCCTTACTAAACCAGTCACTTCAGCAGGATATTCACAGCCTGGGGATTCAGTGTTACCTTGCTTGTAGCTGGCAGCTTTGTGCAGTATAACCCAGATATAAATCTCTATCCAAACATGCAGTTGTATGAATCAGTAATAAACCAAAATATAATACACTCTTAAAAAATAAGCAGTTGCCAGATTAGTCACTAGTCTTACTCAAGAAACACTTAATTTCACTAATTTGAAGCAGGTGTTTAAAGCCTATTAGGTATAATAAGTGCTAAGAAAAAGAATTAAACCTAAATGCTTAAGGAGCAGCATTTAGCCAATATGTGGCCCCATAAACAGAAAAATAATTCTAACGGCTGCAATGACATGATTTTCTTTTGAGTGAGGCAAGACATATAAACAAAGGGAGTTTTTCTGAAATGCACTTACTTCTACAAAAATCAGAATAATCTTTAAAGAAAAATATTATAAATTACATTTATAATATAAATAGGTATTTCTATTATATAGAAATATAATAGATCTACACACATTTGAGTACTCTTTGGAAGGCATCTTGTTAAAATGTTGCTGAACTTAGTGCTTAGACTGCCTATTCTCTGAAGTTTTGATTTTTTTCAGAAAAATCTCATGCTCAGAGAACAAAAGCAAGGATTAAGAACTGACGGTGTGAGGAGACTAAATTTATACCTTAGCATAAATATGTCTTAATACTCCTCCTAAGGGCACTCTCATGAACTGGTACACATGATACACAATGCACACTCTCTGCTTAATGCAAGCAGGGTGTCCATGCTGGTGCAGAAACATTGCCCTACACAGTTCCCAGCATTAAGGTGTGATTTGCTGTGGTATCTTAAAGTGGATTTGTTCAATTTTCTGGCCAACTCTGCATTGTTTCCCATTTCCCAGCTTACCGTGGATCTGCAGTCCCAGGAGTGGGGACTCTGAAACACTTCTGCTACAATGTGCACCATTACCTGCATAAACGGCGTGTTAAAGCAACTTCTGTGCAGCAGTAATTTATGGAACTTAGGCTTTAAATTGAAACTAGATGGCATATCCTAGGGGAAAACCTATGGGATAACAAATAACTATGAAATGGAGCCGTAGATATAAATTATTCAGGGAGCTCTGTCACATTGTAATACACCAACTCTAGTCGTACACACAGCACTTAGCTGTGGTTGCAAAAAGATGTGTGGAAAAGCCAGAAAAGCCAGGCTTAGAGAGAGGCAGATCTGCATTCTCTGGGTGGTGGGGAACAGTGAATACTCAGCCAATCTGAGCTGTGTTTGTGGCAGCAGCAGAGCAATTCCTGGGCAGCAGGTCTGTAGCCATCACATCCTGGTGGCCGAGCACTGCTCTCCCTCCACCTCACCCCTGTCGGGCACTGTGGTGCCTAAAGCAGCAATTCTGTCACAGCCACAGAAATAAATGCAGCCTGCACTGCTGGGAAGCTTTGAGACACTTGGTTTAAACAATTCTCTGGTTAGGCAGAAGTGAGCTAAGAGCATGAGATGTGCTCGTGCACCCAGGACATCACGGTGCTGTGGTCAGCAACAGCGGGATGGCTGGATGAGGGAAGCACAGGAGCACAGCCATTATCTGCTGTCCATTCCTCTTGCTCTCTGCCAGCCACCACAGTCATTCTGGCAGGGAGGCTGCAGGTCACATCTCTTGTTCTCTTTTGTATCTACTCATTATTTAGACCTGTTGCCTATGAATGTCCCTAATATATTTCAGAATCTGCTTACGATGTCCATCAATTCAGCCTCCTGTAGGAATGAATTCTGCAAGCTCCCTCCCTGCCATGCAAACAGGTATTTATTTTTGTCTGCCTTACACTGATCTAGAAGTGGCAATGGATATTGCAGGACATGGTAAGTAGCACTCCTTCCTATTGTAACCTTGTTCTAAGTTATGACAGCCTTGCAATTAGCAGGCTTCTATCTCCCCCTTTTCTCTGTTTGTTAGGATTGGATGCCTTCTGAGATTAGCAGCATGGAAAAACTGCACAAAAAAGGGCAAAGGAATCTTAAATTCAGAGCACACTGGATATTCTTTCATAATTGTCTCAGTACCTTCATTGTCCAAAGCTGAAACACTGATGGGGCAAGCTTTCCTTCTCTGTCACAAGGCACAGACAAGTGTGAATTGCCCACAGTTTATGCTACTGAAACAGGTCCACAGCTGTAGATCCAGACAGAGTCCCTGGCTCTTACCCAACATTTTGAAAGAGATACTTAGGTTTGACATGCTAAAACCATTGGGAAATATATACGCTCCTAATACTGCACATTTTCTCTAGAGCATACATCTCTAACATTGCAGAATTTCAGCTTTTTTTAAAAATACTAATGAGTTGCCATAATGCTGTCAACTCCTATGTGAACTGGAACAAACAGGGATGCTTGTACAAACAGTACCTTCCATTTGTGCTTACTTTAGGTTCAATCACACTTACCAGTTTAATATCCCCCCTTTTGTTTTCCCTCCCAGAAAATCCTGAAAATATCTTCCTAGGGGCACAACAGCTGGAAAGTCAGAATAAGGACTGTGGCCACAACTGCCACTGCACTCTGCCACCTTCACACACCTCATGGCCACACTACCAAGCTCACTGACCTGCTCTGTCCTAACAGGAGCACACAGCTTGCTAATTACCAATGCAGCAATGCAAAAAAAAAAAAAAAAATAAGCCTGTCCTCCCTTTTTTTTTTTCTGTATTGGATAAAAGGTGCTTTTCTCTATCCATGGTTGAATCCCTCCCACGTGGATGTGGTGAGGTGGAAATGAGCTGTGCTACCACTGAGATCCTGCACTGGGTTGAAGGAAGTAGCAGAACTGAAGCACCAAGATGCTGTTTTTTTTCCCCAAAACACAGCTCTGCTTCTGGCTTACTTATTCTGATTTTTCTCCCACTGTGATATTTTTAAAAATAAAAACAAAAAAATTAGGGATGCTGTAGTGAAGAAATACTTCCAAAGACACAGCTTAGCTGTGACAAAGCCATGGTATTTCTTTGGCTGATCTGTCTTGCTTTTACTGTTTTTTGATGTTGAATTCAGCTGCTTATTGGTGGCATTATCAGGACCATGTCAAACTGAAAGAAGCCAGAGACACGAAACACAAGCTTTATGAACAATGACTTCTCTGCCTCCCCCCAAGAAATCTGAACTCTAGACTTTCTCTGATGAACTGTTAAATGGGCTTAGATTTTGCTATCATTTATGTTTACTCCTAACAAAAAAAGTCCATAAATATTCAGTGAAAGCATCAAAAAAGGGAACTGGTTTTTAGTATAAAAAACTAAATTTTTAAACTCTCTTCACGTTAGCCTCAAAACCTGACAGAGAATCTACAAAATTTGGTATTCTTTTCTGGTCAG
The DNA here is from genome assembly GCA_013400775.1 of Chaetops frenatus. Classification (NCBI taxonomy): domain Eukaryota; kingdom Metazoa; phylum Chordata; class Aves; order Passeriformes; family Picathartidae; genus Chaetops; species Chaetops frenatus. The sequence continues at coordinate 105,570 of VZTR01029538.1, read as the reverse complement.
AATGAAATGGGATTGAAAAGAAGGTATAAAACACTGGTCTGAAGGTATAAAACACTAGAAGTTCCACAATGATTCATCTTTTATATTGTGGTACTTGTCTTACAAGTAACTGAACAAAGAAATGGTAAGTAAAGCAAACTATTTTCTGATCTTGAGAGTAGGAAACCTTTCCTTTCAGAATAAGTCAGAGAGAAAGGCAAGGGCAAACTGAAATATGTTGGGAAAAAATTAAAAACCACATGTATGATTAGGAAAGAACATTTAGGCACTGCCTTACCTTTTCAACAAGTGTTTACATAACATCAAAGTCAACAGTTATATTTGTCTACATTAATATATATTTTTTAGCTGAGACCTCTAAAATTACACAGGAGTATTTTAAGACAAGACTGGTGATTTTCTGTCCCTTTCTCCATCCTTAACTCAAGAACAGTGATGTTTCAGTGCTTTCTTATAATCCTCCTCTCTAGTGATATCTTTATATTTAAAGTTAACAGTTAACTTACCCTTCATTTAGAAATTATACATATATCTATAGCCTGAGGTTTTATTTTTCAACAAAGTGAATTTAAGCAATGAAATCCATTTGCACTTGGAAGTTCTTGGCTCTATGCATTTTCGTTGTCCTTTTCTAATTTTTGTGTACAGAAAGGTCACGTACAAAGCATTCTTCACTGAGTCCTTAGTAAACAACACTTGGACAACTTACTGACCCATTATAATAGCACAGAAAAACCTTTTCATTTCCATAAGATCACACTCAAAAAACCCCTGACCCACCAAAACAACAACAAAAAAACCCAATGCCACCTTTTTACATGTCCAGTCTCACTGGGGTATTGTCATCCAAGCAGGTATCTAAACATTCTGTCAAAATTTTGTAGCCAATGTGGGTAAAAATAAAGATGTAAGAAGAAGAAGAATTTGAGGAACACTAACAAGATAAGTAAATTCATTATTTTGAGTAGGGCCCTCTCCAACAATACATTTTACTTGTCTAAATAGGGGTACACTTGTATTCTCTGAAGTCCACAAAAAACAACCTAGTGGAGATGCTCGAATGAGTAATGGAAAAGGTATCACAAGATTTATCTGAGTGTTTCTTGTTGAAAACCTGGTGCAATGTTAAAAGTCATCTAAGGGAACGATGGCTTCATTAATTTGAAACTTACAGTTTCTTTGTATCAAGAAACTGGATTTTTAGCTTTGTCAGTTAATCATCCACTTGAAAGTCTAAACCCTGGGGGAACCTCTTGTTTATATAAAGTCTCAGTCTGAGGAGTCATATTGGGATGAGCTGGTTTGGGAGCATTTCATCTATCAAAAACATCAATATCCACAGTCTCTAGCCTTTCATAAAAGGCTTGGATAGATGGATTTTATTTTATGAGATAAGAACTCTCTGTGATTTTCTAGTTCTGCAAAACCTGAGTAACCTTCACAAAGTGGTTTTCTCCCCAGAAGAATTAGTAAAGAATATCCAAAGTACCTTTCATAAAGTTTTCTTATTTTTTCAGAATGAAGCTTTGAACATCTGAATTGACTATTACTGTATTTGCCTCTACTTTTCTCTTTTAAGCATCTCAACAGATATAATGTAGCCTAAAATATTTATCATGCCCTATACTAACACTTTCTAAATGGTCAAGAATTAAATTACCAAACTATATTAAAAAATGAGGTGCCAACTAGATATAGATTTCAACTTTTTATATCATAAAAATGTGACAAGAATATACAGCTATAAAGACAACAGGAATAACAAGAAGTGTTGAGGACAGCTGCAGCATATTGTGTCTTTGAAAAAAGGTGCTTAAATAATAAACACGAAGAGGAAAAGAGAATCTCAAGTGGTGTTAGTATTACAGGGGAAAAAAAAGAACACTAAAAATAGGAAAAAAGAAAAAGATAGCAGAAAAGGAAAGCAAGCAAGCAAACAACCAAACCAAACAAGCAAAAAGCCAAAAACCCTTCATTGCTTACATTTTGTCCTACAGAGATAAAGCCTTTGCTTTGTTCATCACAAGTACACAGAGGTGACAGACCTCCCTGCTTGTATCTTGCTTTGGATAAATCAGGCAGTCCTCTCACCCTGGCTGGATTACAGGTGCTAACCATGCTGATATGATAGACTAAATTTGCAGCTGAAAGTCCTTATCCCTCAGCAGACTGTGACAGCAACTGATTAAAGTGAATCAAGAGTCTTTTCAAAGCAAAGATATTTATTCTTCTACCCAAAGATACAAAGTATATCTTGTTATAGGGTAAAAAAAGTAATTTTTCATTTTCATTTTTTCCCTCTATCTACACTCTAATACTTCCTTGCAACTAATATTAATGTTCCTTTCAGGTTAAAAACCTTTGCCTGTGAGAAGTTGACAGTTCTGTTTCTGCCATAATTCTTTTTTCCCTATTTCCTCTCATCAGGCTGATAATCCATTTCCCTTTATCCTTTAGTACCTTTAGAGTCTAGGACACCCTTTGCCCTAAGACTTTCCACCTTTAACACAACTGTGCAGTGCTGCTGCTTTCTGTCTGGAGAGATTTTCCCAACTGCTCATCAAGCCATTCTAATTGTAACTCCTTTGAAACTATTTACCTCTAGTTTTTCCCTTTCTACATATCATGTACCCCCTCCCACCTATAAAAAACCCCATTTCCTTTGTTAGTCATTTTCAAAAGGCAAGGCAACACCAGACTAATATTCTGAAAAGTGCCTAATCCATATCTATATGTATATACATGTGAGGCTTCTCACCTAATTCCAGTATTATTCACAATCTTCTCAGAGAAGTGTAAAAAAACCCTGCTGTGAATAACATTTTGGGGAATGGCTTTCTCATAGTCAGGAGAAAGATCAACAAGAGAACTTATGTGAAATCAGAAGACAACTTATTGGTGAATTGCATCAGAAATATCCCTTGTATTCTACTATTGTAAGCAGCAGGGAGGCTAGAAATGGACAAAAAGATTGTCTAAAAAGAAAAAAAAAAAAAGCTCAACAAAGGTTTGTGAGGCAGATGCCATAGGGAGGAGTTGCTATTCTATAACCTATGCTGATATCCCATTTTACATAAATCCCTCCCAGATTTGTCATATACTACACCTGCTTTCAAACTTCTGGTGTCTCATTTCATCCCCTCTCCAATTTTTAAATTTCTCTGAATCGGACAAACTTCCCAAAAAACAGATTGGGCACTTCTACTCCTTTATTACTTCTCCAGATATTTCTGCCCCAGGCAGGCACTTACAATCCATGAAAGGCAAAATTTACTGAACTAATGTTCATCATTTTTTCCTATGTACAATTTTGTAGATGTGATGTCTTATGTACTAATTTTGTATATTTGGAGTTTTCTATCATCTAGAATCAAGAAGAATAAAGAGAGGAGGGAGAAAGAGGTTGCCATATTTCCAAATTTTCAATGCCAGGCCACAACTTAGGAGCAAATAGAAATGAAGAATACTGTAACACTTCTGTATACCATAAAGACAGGTTAACCTCTTTTAAATTCACCATTAGGTCAGGGAATAGGCCCTGACTTCATTTTTTTCCCCACAATAAATCTGGATAAAACCTGAAAATTTTAATGCATTTTTAGTAGTTCAGATCAAAATGCCAAGTATTTTGGAACACTTTTAGTAGCCAGCTAACAACCACACTTCTTTATATTTATTTTAAAGTCTGAGGCTCAAAACATCTTAAGTTCAGAGGAATCACTATAACCTCTACAGTTTATGAACAGCTTTAATAAGAAGTCTGCTTTAAAACATTGTCTTTAAAAAACAATAGCATGTATGGCTATACTGTTCATTTTATGTTGCCAGTTCATAAATAATTTATATTCCTTTTAAATTTTAACCAGGGAAAAAGAAAAGTCCTGCACAGAAGTATAACATGTGTTTCAAAAAGATTCCTGAGGCTAAAAATGGAGAAGGAAAGGTTTAAACCAGTAGAGAAGCAGGAAAGAGAAGGAAAAAAAAACCAACCAAACAACCAAAAAAAAAAAAAAAAAAAAAAAAAAAAAAAAACCACCCACACCCCAAAATCACATTAAACAATCTTATGTCATAAATCCTGCCTCACTTGCTGGGGAACAGAGGCCTTGCAGGAGTGATGGCCACTGTGAGCTAACTGGCAACAGCTCAAGGACAAAGCAACAGGTACCATTTCACAGGAAACACCTGCACTTGGCCACAGATGAGATGAGGTGTTTCCCAATTCCTACAGAGCAGCAAAGACACCGGTTTTGCATCAGAATTCTTGTACTGAAGGCCTGATATGGGCAGACAATGCTGCACCTGTTCAGGGGGATGCACAATGTCTTATCTGCCCTGCTGTCCTGCAGCAGCTCTCACAGGCAATGGATTAGACACACCTATAATGACATATCAGTAATTAAGGACAAGGGACAGCCTTGTTTTGAGGAGACTGTGCAAGAAAGCAAAGGGGATAGAGACCTCTAGAAGGTGCATCTCCCTTATTGCTGCACTAGGGGAAGGCAGGCTCCATCAAGCTGCCCCCTCATCTGGAGAACGGAAACCCAGCAGAGCCCACACCCAAACTGATGGCCAGGAAATGCCACACAGGGAAAGAAGTGAGGTCCATTCACAGAAAAAAACACTGTTGCCCTGAAAGCTCCTTTAAAATTGTGGAGCTGGAAGTGCTTTGGATCAGCACTGGAGCATGTCGGCAGCACACGCCCTTCCCCTGTTCTGCCCGGGATTGGTGCCATTTATTGATTTGCAAATTACAAAGACAAATCCCTTTCCTTTCAGTCTCATGAGCTAAGACCTACACTCTCAGATAAGAGCAGGGAAGGGAAGAGAGGAGAAACTATATACAGATAAGTGAATATGAAGAATAATTGTCACACCTTCTTTAAATATTTTATCACTGTTCCTAAAGGCTTTTTCCTGTCAGAGTACAGCTGAAATGATAAATGGCATGTAACAGTTTTATTCACATGAAAAATTGTGATTAAATATTGAAATCTTAATGGCCTGGTTTCACTATAATTCTAGTTCTATATGTTTCTAATTATGTAGTCACTGTTCAAACAGCTAAATCTTTGGGCTTCCTATGCTGCTGTTTACACCTTGTTGATTCCTTCTTAACCTTTAAGAGCTATTGAGAAATTAGTAGATTATTCTTTTTCATCAGTTGTAAGTAAAGCATGACTATAAGAACAAAGGATGATGGAAACTGCCGTGGATTAAATGGACAATATCTGGGAAAAAAATGTATTTCAAAGACATGCAAATGTCAGCAGTATTAAGATAATATGGTGCTCAAGTGGATGCATCAGAATGGCTGCTGAAAATTACTGGGATTAACCAGGAACTGTGTTCTTAATGTTAATGAAGTACTGCTGGGGATAGGAAAGCTGCAGCAAAGCATAATGATAGGATGTGCACACCTTAGTTACTATGCATGTCATAGAACAGACAAAAAAACATCTTCTCATCTGGCACATCCTCAGACCTGTTTATAACACCTTGTCTCTCCACAACAGTTTACAAGCACACTGCATCCCCAGCCAGGGGAGCAAGCACTGAGGAAAACTCTGATTTATCAGAAATAAATCAGAGAAAAAATAGCAGAAAGAGCTTCAGCACCACTGGTTTTAAATGCTGTACATTTTCATATTACAGGATTAAGAAATGTACATTTTCTTAAGATAGCCTGGTTTACATAGGTTATGCTGAAGTGCCACACAGAGATAATGATGGGGACTGCAAAAAAAACTAGAAGCAGGCAGTGACTGCTGTCACACTACATTTTCAGTTCCTTTTTCCTTAACCAGCATTATGTCTGTTGGTCGTATCCTCAATGCCAGTTGAGGTCTGAAGGGTGTATCATGGAATTAATAAGCAAATATTATTACGACATTTTTCTCCCCTTTGACAAGTCCTGATTTGCAACTGCTTAAGTATTTCAGGCTGCCACACTGATGGATGTTCACATGCCTAATTTGCACTGTTTTGAATTTGCCTTCACTGTGTCCCAACATTCACAAGAAACTTTGTTATTGCAATAAGCTGAGAAATCCCATCTAAGAAACACCAGCTGCATTTTCTGAGTTAAGGTCAAAAGCTTGCTGGCACGAGAATCAAAGAGGAAAATGAAGAGTGGCTGATTCATTTTTGCTTTTTCCATTAAATAAACAGTTGAAAATCTCATTCATAGTTATTTGCTTCTCCAAATACAACTGGTTTGAAATAATTTCCTGTTCCTCTAAGACACAGTCAAGGAGAAGCCTCATTAAACTAAAATTCCTTCCTGCACTCGAGGTGCAGTGACAACACCCAGAGAGCTGATAAAAGCACCAGAGCTGCATCTTGGATGACAAGCAAGGACTTCAGTAGCAACCCTCATTAACCAAGGTATGCACTTCGTGACTTTCAATACATGTAAGAACATCATGACGTTTGGGAGATGAAGGAAAATATCCTTTTTTTCCACCAGATAAGAAACCATTAATAACTAGCCATAGCAAAGACATTTCTAAGATCTTCTGTTGAATTGTGTCTTCTCAGCGAGTAAATATTTGTTGCTATATACAATAGTTTAGAGGAGCACCAAAGGAATGAAAATACACCAGAACATTTTTTGTACCTCACTTATTTTCTTTCACCAGTGCCAAAAAAGCTGATGTTGAAGCACACTGTATTGAATCATAATGAATAATAAAATGTTTTTTTTGCTTTCAAAGTAATATAACAATATCCTAACAATAATACACTGCAAACTTATGATTATTTGTATTTCAGAGCTAAGTTCTATACCACGGTTTGTGTCAATTTCTTTTGCATCTAAAAATAACTTATGAAACGGTAATTCAATAAAGGGAAAAAGAGACAAACATTATTTACTTAGAGAAGTTTGCTTTTCTTTTCCCAAATGTGTTATTATCTCCAGACAGAGGGGAGTGCTTTAGTTCACACAAACTTCTCTCACACAGAAAATTATTCATTAGTACCTTCATGGTAATAATTTTAGCACTGTAAAGGAGATATCCTCAAGCTCTCCATGGGATCCAGCTCCATTAGCATCCAGCCCCAGCAAGCCACAACAGCCTATGTTCAATGCTTAGCAGCACAGCAACAGCTGTACTGAGGCAGACAAGAAGTTCAGCTAGCCCAGCCCCTTATCTCCAACACCAGGGATAAGCAGATGTCTAGGGAACAAGCCAAGCACACATCTCAGGCATTTCTGATACCAAGCACAGTTTAAAAATACTCTGTAGACCTTAAGGACTTGCCTTTTCATGAACTTAGGCAGTTTTCCCTTGAATTACTGTGAGTTTTCACCATCTGTCATATCCATCGACAACAAATTCCCAAAGTTTACCAGTCATTTTATGAAAAATTATGTCCTTGCTTGGCAATAAAGCTGGTTCTCGCTAGTTTAACTTATCCTTAAACATTTGTGTTGGTAGAGAATGAACCAGAAGTCCTTAACAACTACCTCTGTACAATCTACAATTTTGGAAACATGTGGAATTTTTCCTTTCTATACCAAAGAGGCCACCACAAGGTGTATTTTCTGTACCCTTCAAGGATTGCTTAAAAAATGTTTATAAAGTAGGCTTTTCCCCTTGCAAAAGGAATTCCAACCCCATGCAACTTTGTCTTTATTCAGATATCTGCTAATTCTAGGCCTTTTTATAAATTTTAGTATTTGAGAAGATGTCAGTTCTACAGATATCCACATTCTGGGATCTCTCCTGAAGCTCTGTTGCCCTGAGTCAGCCAGGTGGTTTTAAGCATTAAGTTTCCTGCCACAGTTCCTAATTTATCAATCTCATCCTTGAATTCCCTTTAAATACAGGGGTAAAACCTTCTGGTCCTGCTGACTTCCTACTGCTCATTTTGCCTGTTTGTTCCACAACCACCTCCACAGTCCATATAAATCTTGCTGGTGCACACCTGAGAAAATAAGGAATCAGTCTCTAATGTACCCAGCTTCCTCTGTCAGAAAATATGGATGTAGCAAATTCATCTGGCTTCCCTTACCTTAATTCTCAGTTGATCTTAAAAAATGTATTGACAAAATTTCTGTTATTTAAAAAAACCCCAACTTTTATTTTCAAGTTGCTTTTCGAGTTATTCCTTATCTACTTTGTTTTTTCCCTCTTCTGCATTTTTGGTCATTTGGCTTACTGAATTTTTATATTTAAACTGCCAAGATCTAAGAACATTCTCTTTCCTTTGGAAAACAACTTCAGCTTTTCAAATTATAGCTTCACCCTTTTTATTACTTTGATTTCTCTTCTGTTTAGCCTCACCAACTTCTTCATCTCAAGGGATTCTGCTAGGTGATATGCACTGACCCTCTGGTTCAAAACTCTCTTTTTTTAATTTATTTATTTTTCTAACATAATCCTCAGGCTGCCTGGAAAGATTTAATTCTCTGAGTTGCCTCTTATGGCACCTTTTTAAACAAGATTCTTCATTTTTATGTAGTTCCCCTTTTTGATGTTGATTACCATATAATTGACCAGACTTTGTTTTTTGCCTCTAGGTGCAAAGAACAAGTAAATACTTTTTAAAGAACGAGCTGAATGAAGATGGTGCTGAGAGCTCCCTCAGTCTGTGACTCCTTCTGGACAATTCTAGAAATTGTGTGGACGAGGTAGAAAGGTAGGTTAGGGATATTTGAGAGCAATAGAAAGTTAAAACTAATTGACCAGACTTTGACAAAACCCCCACAGAAAACCAAAACCAACAAAAAAAATCATACCCCAAAAGCAATAGTAAGTGGAAACACTGATCTGTCTCACACTTCCCTCCCTCTCACCATCCCACAGAGACACCCACACCCCCTCCTACCACAGGGACAACACAGTCCCTCCCACCAGCACTTCTTAACCCTTTAAATCTTTACAATTCCATATTAAAAGTGACCAATCCAATATTCTTAAGGAGGAAGAAACAAAAACAATGGGAAGAGGTGATCCAGGTGCAGGAGCAGGGGTTGCCCTGCAGTCCCTGGAGGAAAATACTCTGCAGCAGCGTTCTCCTGTGCAAGACTGCAAATCACAGACTCAGCCTTTCCTCCTTGCCTTTATCTTAAATAATCTAAGTTTTGGAAATGGTTTATTTACCATGATGCTTTAAATAGTATGGATGTGGAAATTTCATTTTTTTAACCAGCCAAGCTCAGGGCTGAGAAATCTCCAAGACCTTCCTTGCGATGCAAAATCAAAAACTACCTCAGCCAAACAATGAAGAATTTGTTACAGTAATAATAAACTTACACCATCTATTATTTCTCTCACCTGTTTATTGCCATGCCTGTGAGAACCACCACCCCATTTATCTCATCACTTCCATTTTTTCTGAGGTTATGCTCACCAAAGAGCAGTGTTAAGCTCCTCTAGAAGGATGGTGTTTTAATTTTACCCTGCTAGCTTACACCACATACAGGTTCTCAGGATACTCTGCTGCTGTAAATGTGGGGTAGAAAGCAGATTATTCAATGGGCTGGTGCTCCCCATGATATTGGGTGTTCCACATAACGTCTGCTACACATATTCCAGAATTGTGAAACATAATCAGTATAATCAGCATGACTTGGCAGTGAAGAAGTTACAACTGTGTCTTTTTGTGTTCCACTGCTAGTGATTGATTCAAAAACTCTATAATTTTATGTGTAACTGTAGCTAAACATTTCTCTACAGAAACTGAAGTATCTAAAAGGTCAAACATCATATCCTCTCCCAAAACTTTTTTTCTCATGTTTTGACTTGCAATCTAGTACTAACTTAGAATTATCTGCTCTGTATTTCAATTTTATCTATTATTCTATTTCACGGGGCTCTTTTATTTTAGGATGTGTTTCCACCTGAGAGCAAGGAAAAGAATTATTTCAAAAGCCATAGACATGCAAAATGGATTTAACGAGCACTAAAAATGCTGTGTGAAGTTGTTTTTCATACTGTACTTTCTGCACTTTTATGGGTAAACACTGCAAAAAAGGGATGCTTAAAAAAGAGGAAAAGCAATTATTGAATTGAGCCTATTAGGCAATGTGATCATTTTACAGAACACTAAAGGGGAAGTTCTTAAGCACTGCAGGAGGCTTTATTGTAAAGTGTAATTTTCAGACAGCCACTAATGCTCCCACCTGCTTCTTTTTGTGTCATACTTTTTATAAACCCAATTTCCCTACTCTCTGCAAAATACTGGGGAAAAAAAAATTTACAAAAAAAAAGTGTAGAATGTCCCAGCTGTGAAAAGAACATACAAGCTCCCAGAAGGACAGGGTGTTTAATACAAATTGAAATTTAATCTCTTGAATATAAATGCTGTATCTCAGCAAAAATGTTACCTGTTTCATAATATGTTCTCTACTACATCAGGGCATAATTCTACAGTGGAGGTGTAATGCCAATGAAGTATTGGTGTGGAAAGTCTCAAGCTGAATACTTACACAATCCTTTAAAATAATGGGCTTTTTCCTGCAAAGACAAACTACCTATCTGGAAATTTTCACCAGGCAGATTTTTCCTAAAATCCATTTGATAATCTTCATAAGATTTTAGAACATTTTACTGAAAATGAGCACTCATTAAACATAATGTATAACAGATGCAAACTAAATCAAGGCAGAGATATCATTAGAATGAAATCCTTCAAAATTACAAAAATTTCAAAATTGGTCTACATTTCTCGGAGGTTGACAATAACCACAGGATACAGAGTGACTAACATCAGCTGACATGGGATATACCCCATCAGACCAAATTAACAGGATGCTGGGTTTGAGTGAAGAATCACCTACTCAAATAGAATAAGTTCCTTTTGGAGAAATGGAAGCTCACACTTCTCCAAACAGAAAAAGCATGCAGGCAGCCTAAATGGGATAAAGATACAGAGTTGAAAAAGCACTGTTAAAAAAAAAAAAAAGAAAAAAGAAAGACGAAGTAGGAACTTTTCAAGAAAAAATAACAAGGGCGAGAGACAGACAGGGCAGAGATACCAGCTGTATTTGTAGAAGACAAGCTCTATCTAACTGCTGAACAAGCCAAATTCAAAGAAAGACAACTTGGAATGGACAGAGAGCACAACAAAAGACAGGAACAGGAGAGTCTGAGCTATCCTGAGAGCTGTTCCCAGTGACAAGCAACACAGGGCTGAGAACAGCGAGGAGGCTTCCTTAGCCTTCTCCAAGTCTATATCCACAGATACAATACAATAATGTAGGCATTTTTTTCAAGCATTTATTTACAGAACCTTGCCCAAAGCTGTGTGTGACATGTGTCCTTGGAAACCTCAGTGTAAACTCAGAGTGTTCAGAAAGCATAAATCAGATAAAGATATTTCAGTTAATGCTAGTTCTGGGATCAAGGCAAAGAACACCAGGGAGGCTCCTGGTTTGTTAAATACAGAGCAGCTTCATTCAAAACCATCCACCTTTCTGCTGAGACACAGATATGAACATAAAGCAGTGGAACTCCAGTACCTAACTTCCCTTTCACTTTTTTCTGTTTTTTTTTTTTTTCACATGATTTCACTTGTAGATGGTCCTTCCCAGAGAAACCACAGACTCTTACAATTCAGGATTTCCTATGTACTATGAATGTGTATGAAGCTTAAGGAAGACATAATTTGCTTCCACACTGCTGTTTTGCAAGAGTAATATTTCATCATGGATATGGACAAATCCATCCAATTTTCCAAATAATTAATATTTATTGATACTTTGTGATCATTGAGTTTGGGTTGTGAATTCATTCTGCATAGTAACTTATAAAAATAGAAACATGGGTGCTTTTCCAGATTCATTATGATAATTGATATAGGCAGAATTGATACCAGCATTCCTTTCCACGCTGCTAGGTATTCATGGCACAAATCCAGATAGCACTGAATAAAATCTATGTAGAAAGCCAGATAATTTCTTACAGAACCTCCATCTCACCTGCCAGAGAAGCCAGGAGTTGCATCATATCAAAGCAGGACAGAAAAAAATGTCCATGGACAAAGGGCTGGCCATTAGACTAATGATTCAAGGCTAAACCTGCCATCAGGATGCAGTTTCAAAGCAATATTGGCAAACTGCTTACACCAAAACGTTAACAGCTGAATGGCAAGTGGGTTTTTGCAATTTTCCGCCCCAGATTCTGATTTCACTCTTGAGCAGAAGTTTGGAGGCATCCTAAGAACTCATTGTTACAATCCAAATAAGGATGATCTATGTCCTGAGTGGGATCCCGTGTCACTCCAGATACTCTTGGGAAGACAGGGACTGTGATCAATGTTAGACATAAAATATACATCACCTATGTGTCAATTTTGAACTTAGGACTTTTCCCTGCTTCAGTTCCCAGCTGTAAATTTGAGGCAACTGAATAATCTAAGCATACAAAGGTGTGGTCAAAATAAACATTTATATATTTGCTAAATTCTCAGATAATATGGGGGAAAAAATATATGAACAGTATGAAGGAACTCCTTTAATTCTCTCTTCTGAGGGCATACATGAAATTAGGCATGCAGATCATTCATGGCTACCATTCATAGTGTTCCATTGAAGGAGTCAAGAATCCTCTTGAAAAGTTATATCCTGGCACAGTTTTCAGGAAGAAAACTATTATAACGTTTCTCATCATATAAAGAAAATCAAGAAATCCAAATATGTCCCTTCTAGTATTTCTCAAAATGCCTTCCTCTAGGCCCAGATGTCTTTCCACTTTGAATGAGTTTGAACTAAGGCAAGTATTCAGAGGAAGGAAGAGATTTTCTACTCTTTTCTTCACAATACCTTTCATCCTTAAGCCTGTGACAAAACGATTCATGAGATAAATGTTTCTACAATATTTTCAACTACCAAACATGTGAAAACTCTGCAGAAATGGCAGGATCTGTAGGTGAAGAAGACAGTGCACATTTTCTGCTTTGGCTCCAGCAAGCCTTTGGTGACTGTCTCCAGTGACATTTGTTGTACCTAGGCTGGGAGGAAAAAGCTGGCCAGACCATTGATGGAGCTGAGGGAACACTCTACCCCAGGGCTTGGTTAAAAGCAGATTTCTTCAGGAGCCTATCCTGGGTCCTGTTTAACTCTTTAATTCCAAAGGCCTTGCTGAAGTGGTGGAATATGTTCATTAATTTGGTTGTACTGATACATTTGAGCAGAGGCTTCTGTGACCTGGAGGAATGGTCCAACAGGTCCCTCATGGGAGCCAGGGAACTTCAGCAAGGATATAAAATCCAACACCTGAGCTGAGAAGAACGTGGAGTTGTGGCTAAGAGCAGGTTAAACTAGAGCAGTTTGAGTCCAGGCTCTGCTGCTTTCACTGACTGAATGTGAACTCACTCTCTTCACTGGTTTTTCTCTGTCTCACACAAAGCCCTGCCAGGTTCTTCTCAAATGAACCAGGCACTCTCTGGGTTTCCTGACACCAATGGTGGTGTGTGTTTCTCTGTTATTATTAGTGTTTTTTATCACCAGCCTTTGCAAAATGTTTGTCTCACTCAAGGGAGTCTTCTTTAAATAGATGCTGGAAAAGACAGGACATTGTGTGGAGATACCAAACACCTTGTTGACAATGACTTTACAGCCCAAGCCTGGTTCTTTGGTTTGCACTCATTATTAAAACTGAACATCTTTTCTTACATTAAAATGTTTATTTGTCCATACTTTATACTATTCTGTACATATTATTGTTTGTTATTGATTTTGCTTTTTTTCTGTAACTTTCATGAACTCGTGAATAATGTTATTCTAATGAAGGATACCTATGCGAGTTTTCTGAAATAAAACTCTCCCCTATTTATCTCAAACAAGGCCAAATATTCACTTTACATTAGTCAACCAATGCTGTACTATGATTCCCCTGAGCTGCACGGAATGGAAAGACATTTCTCTAAAGCACACAGGAGACAGCTAACTCTCTCTTTGTTTCCTGTGCCCTAATTATTCCATTACATTTTGACATCCTTTCTCCTAAAATGACACTGACTTAAAAAAACTCACATATTTCATGCATGCTTTGATGAGAGTACTGACTAAAAATATTAAATATTGAACTTTTCCTTCATTATGGGTCAGTTTTTGAATTCACTTTTGGGGCAGTGTTGAGTCACTAGACTATATTGTTTAGCCTACAGCATAGAGAAGTTGCAGCTTGCAGTAAGAAAAGATCAGCTTTTAGAAATTTTTGTAAGCACAGATGACTGTAAATGATCATTTTGTTGTTCACTTTTTATATTCTTTACAGCTACCTCATGTTTATTTTAAAATACTCAAAATATTGTCAGGCAATATGGTTTCAGGAAAGTCTAGACATTGCATAAAAAGGATGTCTACGATTTCTGAAGTTTAATTACATTTCCTTCTTTGGAAAATAAACAATGCCTTGGTAAAACTATATTATGCTAAAAAAAAGAGGAAATAAAGTAAGAAGAGTCACTTGCACCTGGCAGATATATTAGACAAGCTCATTGATTAAAATGTTGCAGACTGACAACTGTCCAGGGATCCAGCAAAAAACAATCAAAAACAAAACAGGGTTAAGAACTGAAAAGAGAAGAAATTCAATTTGTTTTGAAATGACACAATAGTACCTCCAAAAAAGGAATGCTGTTGAATTGTGACATCAAGAACAGAATGTCTTGATTTAAGTTATGCAGAGAAATTTTGACATGTAATTCAAAAAAACCCACAACAACCCTGGACATCAATGTTATCAAAATTTTCAATACAGTGAAGGAATCGGTGACTGAGTCTTGCAAAAGGAAAGACTAAGCTAACACAAATACACCTATGCAAAGTTTTCCAAAAGAAAACTCTTAAATTTGTTCTACCAACTGGGCATTAATCAGCTGGGCAAAATCCTCACAAATGCTACACCTCAAGTTCCCTTAAAATATTACAGATAAACAGGGTATACTCCTATAGTGAGTTGTGTTTATCAGTGGTAAACTAATGAATGTATTGCCTTTTTCCTTTTGCATCAACAGAAAATTTTAATTGAAGGTGTCACAGGTTTATTCATAGAATAATGCAAACACCAGCCTTCTGCTGTTTCTTAGAGCTGCTGCCCAAAGTGCCTCAGAACATCCTTAAATCAACATGGCCTGCCTCTGCAAAACCATCACAAAACAGGCAGGAAACCTGGCCTGCTCTTTTTATTGGTATCGTCACACTTCTGCAGCAGTAACACAGTGCTTACCCAAAAGAAGGTCATTTCCAGCTCCTGCCTCAAAGCAACAGAAATGAGCAGAGGGTCTGACTGGAGTCAGGGCCATCCTCATGCTCCCAGTGATGAGCAGAGAGGTGAAACAGCACAGTTACAGAGTTAGTGCACTCTGTCCTACTCCCTCTCCTGTTGCCTCACTGAATCACATCTCCATCTTCCTCTCCACCTCCTCTCCCATGCCCCCAGCTTCTCTTCTCCCCCTCAGCCCACTGTCAGCATCCCTGTTCCAACACTGGGATCTCTGCACCAACACCACAAGTGTGGGGTGGCATGAACCCATCCACAGCAACTGGAAACCTCAGAGACTGACTGGGGTAACCCCAGCCCATCTTACACACTGTGACAGTGGATGCTGCTCACATCCAAGGGTCTGAGGACATTTTTTCTCTTGTCCAAAGCCATCACTAATGAGAAACATGGCCAGGTGAAATCTTACACCCGAAATTGTGAAACCTCAGCAGGGCCCAGATCTAACACCTAGTACGGTTGGTCATTGTCCCTCTGCTCTATCTCTGGAGGATGCTGTTCCAGCAGGAGACACAGATGCAGTTGGTTTCCCAGAGGGGTTGATCTGAGAAGGTCTTCCCTTCCATTTCCTGATACAGGACTGGAAGTTTGGGAGTGCTTTTCCTCAGGACTGTGTTGTAGATTGGAAACACAGTCTCTGAGTAACTGTGATGCACACAGTTTGAGGGACAGAATCCCTGCCAGGAAGGGCCTGGTGATGAGCTGTAAGATGGTGTAAGTACATTCCAGCTTTAGCCTCATCCTGCTTTTCCCTTTTGGGAAAGAATTACTCAGCAGCAGCTATCAGTATCGTCAATGTCACCACAGCTACCACCTGGCTTCACCCTTTCTCAGCTTGCATCTCAAATGTCACTTGGAAGCTTGTGAAAATTGCTCTGGGATGCACCAGCAATGCACCTCTAAGTAAGTGTTCATTTACTGCTGCCTACAGGAAACAGGAGAGACTGTTGTGTCTGTGACATAAAAGATATGGAAATTAACCCATCGTGTGCAAAGGGCTGTGAAGGACCATGGCTGGCTCTGAGCTCTCCATGAAGCCCACAGCTCATCACTTCCCTTGTCACACTGACATACCTGGGCTCTGTGGACCTCCCCAATTCCTCTCTCTCTCTCCCAGCCAGAGGTGCTCACAATGCAGGTTGGGAGCATGGCATTGCTGTTTCCCATGCTAAGCTGCTCCCAGGATGATGCCTGTTTATTCCTGGCCCTGAGCCATGAAAGACTGGCCTAATGAAGCAATACAGAGCAGCTGATGCTGGCAGTTCCTGTGGCCTGGACAATTAGAGGTGCATTTATTGGCAAAATATTTGTGCCCCAAAGGCTACCACATACAGGACCCCTGTCTTGATAATTCTGTGATGTGAAGGTTTTTTTTCCTTTTGGCTGCCTTTTCAAAACCACTTGTAAGGTTTACATCTGAATCCTTTGAATCCTTTAAGGATACACAAGTTTAATTTAAGATAAATAATTAAAAAACCCCAAACAGTTAACACCTTAATTGAAATTCTATTTTAATTACTAAGTTTCAACTACTGCCTCCTAATGGTATAAGGTATGTCTATCATATTATGAGTACCAAATACAAAATATTGTGTATGTCAAGGTATCTCACTTTTACTCCTCTCATTCTTTCCCTGATCCTGCAGGTGAGTGAGGAGCAGAGTGGGGCCAGAATGCCTCGAGTCTGTAAGCCAAAGAGAGCACTTCACATGTAGCTGTCACCTGTTAAGTCATGAGGAAAACATTTAGAGAAATGCTAAATATCACCCAGGCAATGGTGAACTCAGGGCAATCAGCGCTGACCTCTTTCCTAAAATTAGGCACTTCCCCATCTTTGGCAGAATTTGAAAATAATGGGGAAACAGACTCTACCTCCTCACACCCAGGGGAATGCTCGAGGGATATGAGGTAAAAGGATAATTCCTTCTCCTTCAGGTACATTATAAAAGCAGGAGATGGCTCACAATGGATTTTTGTGTTACCTACAGGAGTATTTTTCTCAGAAACACACACACACACCAGGAGTATACAGGTACACAGAAGATCAATTACATTGAGCATCAGGTCAGACTAATTAGATGGACCTCCAGTGCTTTGGTCTGGAGCAGGGTAGAAGCATGATCTAGGTGTTCACTTGCTTAGCCCAGTCAAAATCTGGATGGAGGAGTTGCTTTAAAATGATGCAGGCACTTAATATAAAAAGAAAACTACCCACTGCATTTAAATTATGCCAGACATAACTCATTAGAGCTTTTTAAAATAGAAATTTTGGACTAAAATACCTGACTTGACCTAAATCTGACTTCAGGCTCCTACATAATAAAGCATTTCTATGAAGTCACTTAAGTTACACGTGGGAGAAATTCAGCCATAAGTGACATGAGTTTTGGCATGCAATCTGCACCATTTCTAGACCCAAAATATTATTCTATTCCCATTTTCAAGATCATTCTAAATCTGTATATCATCACTACACTATATATTGATCTTTTGAGCAGATGGTCAATATTTAAGAAACTTGATTATTAACAGATTAACTTAGTGCTAAGCAATTGGATTAGTTATATATATATAGAGTTATGAGTAAATATATAACAACTCTTCTGAGAAGTAATTGTTTTCAAGAGTGAAGTCTATTTAAGGAGTAGATTCTGTGCAAGGGTTAACCTCTGCAGATCTGTCTTTAAAGATATTTATAACAAAGATGCTAATTCCCAAGGAAAACAACTGATATTTTTAAAGCAGGCTACACCTTTCCAAATCCTGGTAGAAACAGGCAGCCAGCTTGCAAATATAATTAAACTTCAAATTCCCTTGTAAATGGCAGCCAAAGTTCATTATATTTTTTCTGAGGCTGGTTGATGTAGGAAGATTTTCATGAGATGTTTTCTCTTCTACCATCACTTCAATGATGTAAACAGATTAAACCTGCACACCTTTCAGGCTGATATACCTGACTGGGGAAAAAAAAGCCTCACAGCTGGAATTCTTCCTGAAAACTAAAATAGATGACAAAGTAAAAGACCAATCTTCTACAGACACTTAATGAAGACAGGCTTCAAGGGGTTTTCAATACCAGAGAGTACTTTACACCCCAGGAGGAGACAAAACCAGCAGACTTCTGCAACTGAGGATTGCAGTCACAGCAGAATAAGTAAAATAACAAAAAACATATTACTTGTTAAATCACTTACACTGGTTTTCCTTTGGATTCACAAGTCAAAATTATAGATTGTCCTTCTTCAGGCCATGAAGTGGAAGAAATGATTTTAACTAAAGGTGTATCTAGGAAGAAAAAAATAGACAACTTGTTGATATACACAAAAAAGATTTATTATCTAAGAGTACATTCTTCTCTATTTACAACAGACTAAACCATAGATTTAATTTACACTTGGAGACAGTTTCATATGGAGCCTTGTGCAATTTCCATTGTCTTCAGAAAGGCAATAAAAATGACCAATGTAACTAAACCAGTAACTTTTTATATCCCTGGGAGACACAGATGGAAGGCATGTCTATACTCAAAGAAAACAACTTTTTAAATCCTGTACTCTATACAAATACTCCATATGACTATCCAAAAGTCTGATCACTAATGACAAAATAAAACAAAAAAAACCCCCTCCAAACCCATTGAGGATGAATAACAAATACTCCATGCAATTGTTTGCCTATTTTTAGGCTGATATGATGGAATGCTGCTATTAGAGGAATGAATGCAATAGTGTACATTTGAATAAGAACCCTTTTGTTGTTGCAGAAGCTTGAAACTCATAATAAGAAAGCTACAATGGGCTTTCAGATAAAATAGCTTGTTACAGACATTTTACAGGATATTATTTCTGAAATGCAATAAAGCTGCCCCTAAACCAGAACAGAATTTGCAAAGAGAATGTTTCAAATATCTGCAGAAAGCACTACAGAAGAGTCTGCAATCTGTCCAATGTAATGAGATTAGTTTTATAGTTTTAATTGCAAAAAGATACACACTATAGTTACTGTGGATTCATGCAGAATAGCACATTTAAAGTAGATCTAAATTTAAACAATTTTTCCAGCTGGCTTGCAAGAATATATTCTCATAGCCAGCATATGACTTAAAGGGGCACATTTATAAGGAACAACAACAAAAAAAAGATGATAAAGAAAGGAATCTAAAACATTTTTTTTTCTAGGAAAAGGGAAAAAAAATTCATTGTAATATTAAAAAAAATAATTCAGGCTCAGTATAAAAATTTCCATTTCTCCTCACAGTTGTTTTCTATAGTTTCCTAATACAAACCACTGTAACCTGCAAGTCTAGAGTGCCTAAGCTTTATCTCATTCAATTTGCAGCTGCTGTTTTCCTTGGCAGTGACACCACACATGTCCTGTTACCAAGCAAATGTGAAAGAGCATGACAATACGACCCCACAATATCAAACAGAAAAAAAAATGCTGTAACAATATAGTTTCTTATTGAGAAGCCAATAGTTCTGTTGAACACTAAATGGCATCAGAACAATTAAAATGATGAAAACATTTCTCTAACTTTTGACTTTTTATTTTTACACACCACAGAGCAACAGCATGGCACAAGACAAGAAAAGGGAAAAGCTTAGTGCAGACTGTGATTCCACTGAAAGTATTGTCAGTATCATTCAGCTTTCCAAAACAGCTGCACAAACCTTACATCAGCAGCAAATCTGCTCCACAAGTTCATGTTTCTAAGGACCCTGCAAACCATTATTTAGGTGACTAATCCCTTGGAGGCCAGGCTGGCATTTGCTTCATTTTTAGCACATGCTTAAGGCACTGACCTCAAGTGCCTTAATAAATCAGGGCATCAAGTACTCCTGTGATTCCAGTGGTGCTGTTGAAGATGAATAAATTACTCTCTTGACTATACATTGAACCAGAGGAGCAAATTAGTATCAGATAGGAATACATGAAGAATTTGACTGAGGGAGGGAGACAAGTAAATGCAATAAGATCAAGAGGTTTCCAGAGAAATATGAAAAAGAGCAAAACTTTGAGGGAAGTAATCCTGACAGCCACAGGTGAAGGAAGAAATTAAAGGCCCATCAAGCTATTATACCTGACTTAAATACTTTAAAAAATTATCAGGATTTTATGCAATACTGTAAATGACCCACATAAAATTGAAGAGAGGATTCCAGACAATTAAGCTTTCATTTGCATGGATCAATGAAGTGCTGTTTCCCCCAATCTGAATTTCCCATTCCTACTTTAATCCACCAGGCAGCTCTCTGTTCTCCATGCACTTCTAACCACAGATTACTAACACAGAAGAAAGGTCTTATATTTATGTTTCCCTCTCTAAGCACAACAAAACAGTGTAGAAAATATATTCCCTAGTGGTTTTCCCTGCTAATTGACTTAAACAGTAACTACTTGTTTCTCTAAAGAGGGAAACACAGAGTTTAATTCAATACATAATTTTTAGGGAAGCGAACAATGGACTATTTTTGCATTTTATTAATGATTCTTTTTGAAAAACTAGATATTTTGTTTTGAGTGCTTTATTCTCAGTATTAACTGTTTCCAATTTTTTAGGCCATGGTTGATTTCTCTCCAGAATTCAAGTGTACACTTAAAAAAGGAAAACTTTTAAGACAAACCTCCCCTGTATTGTCACAGTCACATCAATATTTTAAATGAGAAAAAATCTTCAGAATAATTGAATCGAATCAAAACCAACCAAAATATCTTATTTTAACAAAGATAATAGAACCCTGAAGACTGGTACTTTTCCAGAACACAAAATGCTATTACAAAATACTACCTCCTGCTATGACTGCTCAGTTTGGAAAAATTTGAAAAGTATAAATGTATTCTATCAATACTTTGAGCTTTGACCAGTCACACTTAAAAGTGTTAATCATAACTACAGGAACATCACCTCATCTTCAGCAAACACCAACACTAGGAAACAGCCTAAAGAAAGAAAATCAAGAACTGTAAGAGTATCATTCAGCTTTTCAACAGTAAGAGGCTGATTTCAGATATGCTCATCAGCTTGTTATAAGTAATATAGATATGTCCAAAAAATTCTCTCCTTTTACGACCAAAACAAACCAAAAAAGGGAGTAGAGTCAAGAGTTTTAATGTGATCAGATATGCTTCTCCTCCTCTGAAGTCAGAAGAAACAAAACAATTTGTTATCAGTTGAACTTAGCAGAACTGTAATAATTTGCATATTTTTTGCATTTGGCCCAGAAATTTTATGACAATAACATATCATGGATCAGTATTCAAAGCAGAATTCTTCCGAACAAGGGAGTGGTGACTACAGTTTCTTTACAATACCTAGAAATATGTCCTTGAGTTCTAAGAATATTATGGAGATAAGTATTCCAAAAAGAGTAAGATTTGGAAAAGTCCAATTCTATAAAACCCCCAGTGGTTTTGGCAAGCACCCCAGCAAGTTTTCTCAGCAAAACACACAGCTTTCAGTACCCAGAGACTTTTTTAATTACATCCATCTCCAGCAGCGAGAGTTTCTTTGGCCCTCCAGTCCTTAGTTTGAGTACTGAGGTACTTATGAGCTGCAATTGATTGCTACCACCAATCTGAATTGAGATTCAAACATGTCTTCACACATTTTCTACCCTCTGTGAGCACAGAATCTCCTTGTTTTTTTTTTTTTTTTGGACATACCAGCTACAGGTAAGAATTATGGCATGGTTTTTTTTTTTTTATATATAACCTTTTGTGATTCAGCAGACCAAAGGCAAAAGTTCCATTGAGTGATTCTGCTTCATCCATCTTGCTAGGACTTGGGTTCATCTCATCTCACAAGCCCAGAAAACTAATTCCAAAGCTTTGGGAAGATTTATCTATTTTTGATGAGGCTATGTCATTGTCAGCAGCAGACAAAATCAGTAAACATAAATGGAAAATTGGTACCAGCTTACACCACTAAAAAATGGGATTTGATGAAGAAATTAAACACTTCAACACTTGAATTGAGTTGGACTGTTAGCAACAGCTAATGGCAACATTAATACCTTGTGGAACTGCACCACTGATCTGATTTAATCTCTTTAAGGCTATTTTCAAAATAAAGGTGGTTCTTATCAGTTACTAGACCTTTGCTCTTAATCAGATCTTACATGCTTAGAGGTTTGTGTGTTTGCTTTCAGAATGCACTTGTTATTTTCACATTGCTTGAAGTAAAACAGACTTCAGTATATATTTATATGATTTTATCCCCAAGCCCTTATAAGGTTACATGCAGGATTAAATTCCTTCACATAAATTTACTCATATAAAGTAATCACATGAAGGCTGCTGGAAGATTCTCACCTGATGAGTTATGTTATAATTCATGTGCAAACCCTTGACAAACACAGCGTAAAAATGGAAATCTGAATTCGTAGAAGTGAGCAAATTTGCTCAGATTGTGAAACAGGCCAACAACAGAATCAGACTATTAGTCTCTACCAGTTTCTTAGTGCCAAGACAGTTAAAGTGTTATTTGGACTATTTCTTATATGTATCTTCAGAATCCCTTGGTCCCATGAATCCTTAGTGTGCAAAACCTTTCATGGAACTCAGATGCTGGCTGAGTCACTAAATCAAAGTATAACCCTGTGCATCCTAGGGCACTAATCAACAACAGGTGTGTAGGAATAAGCACATGAAAAATCATCTTGTGAGACAAATAGGTAACATGATAATATGACAGGAACAAGCTATTTTATCAAACAATCCTTCCCTAAGGTAATCATCTTCAGTGAATGTAGTTACAACCCTAGAAACAGAAAAGAAGACGACCTTTCTTCTTGGGCAGGTGTTAGGGTGGGTGGAGCACATATATTTCATTGACACTTTTAAGAAACAAAGACTGGCAGCAGCAGACTATTCAGGAGTAGGAATATTCATGATCTTGTCGTCATTAGAATTCCAAGGTTGCTGTAAATGCACCTATGCAAAGAACACCGTAGCAGTCTTCTCTCCAGGTAATTTTGATATTTATATTAGTTTAGCTGTAATATAAACTACTTGCCACTAGATTTCTCTGCACATTTTGTTTAGAATTAAGTCTCTGTGTTTCTCAAATCTTAGCCTTTGTTGGCCTTCCCGTGGAAGAAGTATTAACAGAAAATATCTTAGTGGTCCTCCTCTGCAGAAATTTACACAAGCATATTGCATCAGATGTAGAGATCCAAGTCAGGGCTCCTAATTTGCAAATTTTCTGCTGAACTAGAGATTTTTTTTTAAAAAAAGAAATAAATGCAATAACTTACTATGAAGTTTAAACTTAGCATCCCAACTATATTTCAATGTGGCTGAATCTTCAGAAAGCAGAACAGAACAAGGACATCTCCTTTTCCCTTTCAAGGGTAGCATTACTAAACCCCAAAGAAGGGTCCTGTACTTCAGCAGTCTACACTGCAGAGGCCTGCTGTACTTCCAAGTCTTAAGAAGCAACTTCTACACTCCCTCACTTGGATATAATTTGATTTTTGTAACAAGTGGTAATCAATCCATCAAGATCAGCTATTACACCCCATGAAGTGATTAATGAGGAAAAAAAAGGTTACTTATTCCACTGAGTACTGAAGAATTCACACTATGTTGATCAGATCCAACAAAATACCTATTTGACAGTAATACAGAAATTAAAACAGTCAACCCTTTGAAGTTCATGGGTTTCATCTGGTTCAGAGTGCAAGGACTTCCCATACAATAGCAGAAGTCAGCCAGGAATGCTAAGGTCTTCCTTCCAGCAAGATTTTGAACTAAGATTTCAAGTTTTTTTCTTATCTATTTCCTAGTTTGGATAAATCAGGATATTTTAATGCACTAAAAAAGCCCCATGCACATCATGAGTTAGAATTCCTCAAGCAATTCAGTACTGTGCAAATTGTCTCTATTTACATTCATTGCCAACATAACATGAAATACACCCTTCATCTTACATTTAGGAAACTTTTCTAGAGACAGATTAGGATACCCAGAAAAAGAAAAGCTCACAAAACTTTAAAAATCTCCACCCATTTCCTCAGAACATGTCAATCCTTTGCATTGAATGGTTTTGGTACATCCATTCTCGGGCTTTCCATGCAAAAATTGTACTGAAAAATTTTTTAAAGGACTTTTTGAGCTGATGGCCCCAGAGTAGCTTTCTTTCTAATCAAAGATGGTATTCTTTTTAATGTTTAAATAATTATTTTTTAAATAAAATCATTAAATGTAAAAACAATACCTGAAGCAGATCTTAGATATTTTACTAATACCACCAAAATTTTTAGAAAACCTTGTCCAAATTGGTAACAAATATATATTCAGATAGGGCACTTATGTTCCCACACTATTATTTCATATAAAGTGCAGTGTCCCTTCAAGCCCTTGGGTTTTTAAACTCATTTATTGCATGTAGTCTGTGATTCCTACTTCCCAAATTAAAATGACACCACAGAAGATGTGGGCTCTACCCCATTTCAATTAAAATCTCCTGTAGTATTATCCATTTAAGGTTTCACATGCTATAGAGTAATTTTGCCAAATGTTTGGATCTTCTCTTTGTACATGTCTAGCATGATTTTCTCATGATCAAAGCAATCCAATAATTAATATTCAAAACAAAAAGGTTATTTATTGTTTAAGTAATAATCAATAAATTAGTATTGGTCTCAACTTCTAATTTTGGGTAGGTTGGTTCACATAATTTAAAGGAAATGGGTGATAATGTCAAGCAGAAATCCCATTTCTCTTGAGTTCATCTGTTTTTCCTTCACCAAAGAAAGCATTTTTTTCTGGTTTG
Organism: Chaetops frenatus; assembly: GCA_013400775.1. Taxonomy (NCBI): domain Eukaryota; kingdom Metazoa; phylum Chordata; class Aves; order Passeriformes; family Picathartidae; genus Chaetops; species Chaetops frenatus. Next base: position 80,559 of record VZTR01029538.1, on the reverse strand, counting down.
TAGAATATTAAAAGACCTGGCACAGAAAAGTGTCCCATTTGGTGACAGTAACATACAATGTTCAATATATACAAGGTGCATAGAGAAAGATAAATATTTTGAATTATTTTAGCTTATGAGTCTTTGGGGTTCAAAAAGAAAAACCCATTGGTCAGGTTGTTCCCTGTATGCATGGCACACATCAGTGTGATATATGCTGCATAAATCTCTCTTTTCTAAAACACTAGGGATTCTGTACTTTTTTTTTCCACAATGTCCTACTTAGTCTAGCAAGTTCAAACCAGTAGAAAGAGATAAACCTTGTGAAAATGGTAGAAAAAAAGGAGGCACAGCTGGCCAATCATTACAACAAATATATGAAACCTCCAGAACAAGGCCCTCCTAACTGATTAGTTTCCATGCAGCCAAATTGTCAGGTGCCTCTCTCAAAACCAGGGCAGACACAATTCTGTCCCTAATTGTGTTATAAATAATTGAAAGCAGCTCATTAACACCATTTGACCCTAGGCCTCTGCTAGACTACTTTGATTCTGATGCATGCTTCCTTTGAAGGTGATGCTCTCTCTGTAGTTTATGTTATGAACATCTCTCCAGCTGCAGCAAGAAGCTGAGTTTGCTGTAATGAAACCTGTGATCCTTGTTGGACTTGCTGTTTGAGTGCAAATTATGTTCACAATAAAAGGAAAGACACGGGAAAGATCCAGGGAGGGGCAAACACTTCACTGGCTGGGTTTGTCAGGGGAAGCAAGTGCTCACACTACATCAGGATGTGCTACAAGTGTTACTCAAAATCCTCCTTCTGAAAGCATTGATACTACCCCTTTATTTAATCTTTTAGGATGATGAGTAGATGGCTTTAATTAGCTTTTGTCACTAGAAATTTTCTCCTATACTTAATGATTTAGAAAGCTTTAAAAGTACTGCTAGTAACAAAAGGCTTTGTTTCTCAACCCAGCTGAGACTGGATCCAACACTATGGAACATGAGAAAGGATCCATTCAGGAAGAGAGCTGTGCTTGTGTAACAGAGCAGTCCTCCCCACTGTGATCAGTGAGCATCCCATGGATGCCAGGTTTTACCTTCCTGGACCCTAAGCAACACAGGGAACATGTCTTATTAATTACTTGCCAGTTTAGAACACACTCAGCTGAGCTCCAGGCAGCCCAGATAAAACACACAGAGCTTTTCAATGGTGCAACATCCGTGTCATGGCTGCCAGATCACCTGGCAAGGACAAGCATAACCCCCACCTTCCTCCCATTACCCACTGACTGTTTCCAGGTACTCCAAGTTCTGAATTAATCACTTCATCTTGTGCAGCAGCACCTCCTGCCTGGATCTATAATACCCAGATTTACTCTGCCATTTTTAATCATTATATTTACCTTGTTGGTTTTTTTTATTTTTTTTTTTTAACACAAACCACCATTTTGTCTTTGCACCAGAGTGCAAATTACTATAATTGATTCATTACAACACATTTTTCTTCTTACAGGTTTAACTAAATTATGAGCTACCAACACATGTCTTTACTTCATGGGTTTATTTTATGACCACAAACCTTCTGAATATTGAAAAGCTTTCATAAATCTCTCAGATATTTTAGTGTGGCAGTGAACAACAACAGTTCTGGTGCTATCATTTTAAAAAATGTTATAAAAATCTAACAGTCTGATAATAAAAGATTATTGCTGCCTGGTAATAAATGGCTGCCAGCTGATAAGATTTTAAAAGTTTTTCCTGAGAGACTAATTCATTTACTTCCTATCCATTTTTTGTCTGTTTTTTCAAAATGCATGTTTGTGAAATCTATTTATGTCACAGCCTTCTACATTTTTCATCACACTTTTTCTCTCTCTTATTTCCTTGGAACCTTTCCATCATTTCCAGATGCAAAGATAAAATAAGCAGATACCTCCGAAAATGATGATGTATCTACTTTCTAGATTAATTATCAATGGAGTAAGCACAGGGCAGATTCAGGAATTTTTTTTTTCCTTCAAAAATAATGAGATTATAATTTTCATACATGCAATTATTCATATATGCAATTATGCAAAGCTCATTGAAAATTCTGTATTCCTATATAATTTTATTCCTATTTCTAAAAAAAAGTAAGTAAATAAGATTAGGAAAAAGGAGACTTTAAAAGTAAATTCCAAGGACAAATCAGTCCAGTATGCCCAAAAATAAACATCAGCTTGGATACCCCAAATGAGATGAGAAAGAAGAGAGAGGAGCACTTTAATCAGCTCTGTGCAAGTGCTCACCACTTTTAATAGCTTTTACACTTACCAGCTGTGCATCCTACAGCTGTGAATCAGCATTCCCCCAAATTTGGCTTATTTTGTAAATGGCAAGCAGCATGGCTTCTGTCTGTGCACTACTGCCTTGAATAAGCACTTAGGAGCAAGTCTGCCTTGGTAACTTTGCCAAAGCAGTCTGGGAGATACAGTAAGTTTGATGCTCTGCTTCAAAATGAATGAGTAACTCATTGCTTAAATGGATGAGAGAAAATAAATCAATATTCTGTGTCTGAAAAATATTTAATTAATAATTTGTGGGCGAGTCAATCTAGTTCAAGTGATTTTGCCATGGCAGTGGTGCTCCATTTCAATGAAAGTTTTCAACAATACTGTGAAATTCAGCTTTATGGTAGTACTTAAATACTTGGGTTGGATAGAAGTGAATATTTGGTACAGTATCCATATGGCTATTCCAATGTCTTCTTTTTACACTCCTTTAAAATTGCTTTACAATCAAGCAGGACCAGAAACAGCATATGGTCCCTTTGTTACCTGAGATTCTTTGATGACAATTGGTGTCATGCTTAATCTCATCTGGTTTAATTTATTTTAAAATGATGTATGTTGTAGGAAAGAGTAATAACAGCTTGTAGCAGAAGAGTGTAAAAACACTCTCCTGGATGCAAAACAAGAAGCTGGAAGCCAGTGTGGGGAAAAAAGATTGATTATTCAAATATTCCCTCCTGACACTCATATTCCATGAGTGCCTGAATTTGAGCAGCAACCTTGCAGGAAATAATTTCAGTTACTAATTCTGTGGGCATTGATTTTGTGGTACTTTTGTTAAAGATATTTACTGGACTTGTTTCAGCACCTCACCTGCTGGTCATGCCAGGCTCCTTCACCACAATTACTAAAATGCAATGAGGAAAGTAAAACGTGGCAGTACATAACACATGGCTTGGGGTTTTGGGAAGGTGAAAAAGAAGCTGGAGGTAAAACATCAAAGTTCCACAGTTCCCCTCTGCTCCATTTCAAATGTTTACAACCTTACCTTTCCATTGTCACTTGATGGGTTCATTGACTGTCCTTACCTACTTATGCTTGGCCTTAAAACAGGCAGAGATAAATGTGAGCACACCAGTGGCCCCTGCTGAGTTAAGTGGAGGACAGAGTGGCACTGTCACCGCAGTTCTGAGTGTGTGCCACTCCATGGAGACAGCACCAGGTAACAGCCACCCCCCTTTACATGGCTTCGCAGAATGGACCACTGGTTTCTGAATTATGCATTAAGTCCCATACACAGATGAATGATACGGTAGAAACAATATTTTCTTTGCAAATCAGTTCTGTTTTCTCCAGTGAATGCAAGCAATGCAGCTTAGTTTTACAACTTTCATCTTGTTTAATTATTTTTGTCATGCCACTTCTTCAGAGTAAACAATCTGTTCCTTTTAGCATCTCCGTTGCCTTACACTGTGCTCTCTCCAACTTATTTATGCTTTATCTCAGTTTTGCTGTTAAGAGAAGGAAAAATAAGACAAAGTCTTCTGCCTAAACCGCATTATAAAGAAATGCTGAACTTTGAGACAGTACATGACCTTTCAGTGTAACTTTATCTTCTGTTTTCTCAGATTCTTTTGTTTAAAGCCTCCATCCAGAACAGTTGAAGGAGTTAAATAAGAGCTCTGGATGTTCAGCATGCCCAAATACCTCTTCATTCCTTTCTCTGACATTCATATCAGATATTGGAAACAATAAATTTTAGTCTGTACAAAAATAATTAAGCAGTAGTTAATTAAGAAATTAAAATTTGGCTTGCTTTTTAAAAATACACACCCCAGCCTCATGAATGGCAAACTTCTCTTCCTTGGGACGTTCTGGTAATGATCTTTGCATATGTTTTTATATTTTCCTCCAGACTGCCTAACCTGCTTACTAGTCCTTAATTTTGGAAAGAAACAGTCCCTACAAGTGTTCTGTAGAGGAGTCCTGAAACAGCTCTGTGTCATCAGGCTGAAGGTGACCAAGGTGGAAACCTGGACTGTGAATTATCACACATTCTGTCATTTTCACTCTTATCCAACACAATACAGAAATTTTTTTAAAAATAATTTTATGGTGATTAATAGTTGGTCAGATTAGGAGCTTCAAAAATGAGTCAGTCTTGGGGATACTGCAGCTGGACTGCCTTGGAACAGGTTCAGGGATGACCTCACTGCGCTCCTGTTCCCAGCACAGCCATGCCCTCTGTCTTTTCAGTCCTTTTACCACAGGTTGTCTCTCTCCTGTGCCTGGAGGCTTACTTCTCTGCAATGGAACTACTTTTATGTTTTATTTCCTGAATTTCCTGCTTTTAATATTATTAAACCTTCCCTCCTGAAACTTCCTTTGAAACCTTCTGGAGTCCTCTCTTAATCACACAACAAGCACTGGGAATAACCTGCCCACACCAGATTTCCAAGCTTTTAAGCAGAGTAGACAAGCCACCCTGTGGATTTTCTATATAAGATTTTACAGAGAAATAAATTATATTAGATTATACTTCACTTGTAAACCATATTTGAACATAAACCTCCAGATGGTAAAGGTCAGGGTTGTACATTAACCCTTTGAACTGGATATCCCCTTTGAAAGATGAAAGTTTGGCAGTAAATGGACTTACAAGTTTTTGAATTATTTTGCATTTAAATCATGGATTTCTTATTTTCATCCATCATTAACCTAATTGATCTCATTTAAACATGCAAATTGTGGCAGTGAACCTTCCTGTTCACAGATATCATCCTTGGCTGTTTACAGTAACTATCCTTTAAGTTTCATTTGCTTCAAGCATTTGCTAATATGAAAAGCTTAAAAAACATAACTGTACTAATTAACACAGTGCTTACATAATTATTGAGCTATGTAATTAAGTAACTTCTTACTTAATTTTCGTTCAATATGAAGAGATGTGGAGTACTGAAACTGCAACTTTTAAATTTCATTCTTATTATTACTGTTCTGATCTGTATCTTACACTGGTAAGTATAGAAACATCCCTCCTTTAAGGGAGATAGAATGGAAAGCTGGTCCTCAAAGTATTGTATTGAGATATATTTGTTTTCCATATTAACATTCACAGGGTGAATTCAGGAACAAAAAACCAAACCAAAAAACAAAACCCAAACCTGTTTGGGTTGGTTGAGTACCACAGCATGGGTGAGTCTTGGAACCTGAATATGTATAAAGGATTAACTTATGTAAGAGGGAGACAACTGGAAGATCCTGGAATTCTCTCCTTCTCAAGGTCACAGCAATCCAGCAGAACACATTCAGTGGAAGAGAAAAGCAGGAACATTGCTCAGAGAGTTGATCTCTACAGGATGGGAGCTTTGGTCGGAGAGATGGTGCCTCCCTTTCAGACTCAGGGAGCCATTTAAGAAAACATCCAGTATTTCCCCACAAGCTTTTACAGGATCTGAACAGCTCACAGGTCTTCACTGAAGTGAAGGACATCCCTGCTTGCTTAGGCTTACAGAGATTGTCTGTGATCAGAGGCAGAGGCTTTGTGAGAGACCAAGGTCCTGTCTGTACATCAGACAGAAAATACAGCCCCCTCTTGCTTCTTAAGCTGGAAAAAAAGGTGGCTTTAATCAGTAAGACCAAGATTGAGATATTGGCCTCTTTCCACAAGTTCCAGAGGTCTCTGAGGTATCACAGTTCCAAACCACTCAAATTATACCAAGATGAAATTGCTATAGCAAGAGAGTAAATCATGCTAGTTTGGAATAAGAACCGCAAAGCCCCGAATGTGCAAATTTCAGGTGAGTTCTTTTTTTTTTTTTTTTT
>VZTR01029538.1:50222-74336 GCA_013400775.1 Chaetops frenatus | reverse complement strand
TTTTTTTTTTTTTTTTTTTTGTGACCCTGGGGAATTATGCACCTGGAAAATCCAAGTCTTTTCACTCTATCAGAAGTTATAGGAGAATTGTGTGGTTAAACTCACTGATTGAAGTTATCATTACAGAGGTATTTTCTCGCTTGGCAACATCAAAACAAGTTTCAATTCTCACAAGAATTGCAACTATTTTCACTCCTGACTCAACAAACAGGCTGTTTCTTTGAGCTGGCCTAGTATTTCAGGGCCCTGTTAAAAAAAGTCAAAGAAAAATTGGAAAGCCATGCTATGATACCTTATTATCCTAGTTGACAAAGCATTTTCTGACTCTGGAGATGCATCTCTTGCCAGATTGACCATACAAAGATTGTGGCAGTGTGTAATCACACCAAACGTTACCAAACTTTATTTCTAGCCACTGTGTCTGTCAGGGTGTCACACAGTGTAATGAAAAAATGGTCACAAGCAAATAAGGATGACCAAAAACTCTGATGATTGATCAGAAACCAAAGAGATCAGCATCAGTGAAGGAAATTTCTTTGAACTCTCATATTTTCTTCACTTCAGAAAAACATTCTCTGCCTAGGCAGTAAAAGCTACTTAAAAAAAAAAGGGAGATGTTCCTGAAGCATGGGCACCAGTTAGCGCTGGGATAGTTCTGTAAAACATACCACAAGTTTTAAAAAAAATAATAATAATTAAAGTAAATAACTTTGAAGAAAATGAGAAAAGGAGATATGCCGAAGTGCAAAAGCAAAAATGTTTTTTTTAAGTACAAAATTGGGGGAGATATCTAAAGCAAGTAAAAAGAAAGGAGCACATGAAAATTAGAATCAGCTTCAAAAAGACAAATGGCCACACAGCTTAAAGAAAATGAATGTGTGACACATATTTTACTCATTTACAGTATAGAAGGACCATATGTAGGCAGCAGGGAAAATTGTTCCTTCCCCCTGCTATCTTATCATAGCTAAGAAGTGTCCCATTTTGTGTGCTTTTGAATGGGCACATATCTGCCCTGTCTGAGCTACACAAAGCCAGCAAGTCTGGGCTGAGACAGTCACCTAGAAGAGCCACTAACATATTTAACATGTGACTAATTCATTAGAACTGAACATTAAGACTTAAAGAAGACACGTTTTGTTTTGCCTCTATATTTCTGTTGTGATGGGCAGATCTGAGTCTTTTAGATATTGATCACAGGCACAGGGTCTAGCACCCAACTATGCATGACCCTTCCCTTGCCTTTCTTTAGAATGCCTTATTTCATGTGCAGTTATATGAAGGCACAGTACAATATATATTTAATGCATTTTTATATATTCACACATATTTTTTTTACTCGTTTTTGTTGAGAATGCGTATTTTAGAAACTCTATTCCAACGAAGACTTGCAAGCAGCCAAGCAGAAATAAACGAGCTAAACCCTCCTAGCGAGCATTGCGGAACGAAGCCGTTTGATCAACTTACTCTGCTTACACCAGCATAAATTCTGGGCCCATCTTGTCACCGGGGAAGGCTCCACTTGCTGGCAGATCAGGAATGAGAGGGGCAGAGCACTGGCAGACACAGGTGCACACACACAGACACCCCGCGTTCGACACGGCCCCGGCAGCGCGCGGCTGATCCCACCCGCGGGCCCGCTGCACCCCCAGGGCTTTGCTTACTTCATGCAAAATCAATACCTTCATCTCCAGGACAACCATCCCAACGTTCTCGTGGAAGAGCTGCCTGATTTTAAAGTCAAGTTCAGATGTTCGTTGCAAAAGAATCTAGTAACAGCCCACAAAAGAAGAAGCTGCCTATCACACAAACACGTTGGAATAGCCCGTGGAAGCAAGTTAGCTGACGGCTATAGATTCGTCAGGCCGACAATTCACTGCACATCTGTGTCTGCCAATACAGAATTTACTCAGAATTGCCTCTCTAGACACTTCTTTACATAACCCATATTTAGCTTATTAGTGCTGTCATTTGGGAGTGTGGTCAGCTTTTGAGCAAAATCTCACTGAGTCCATTAGCACAGATCACATCGCAGCTGCCATTTTAGAAGCATCATGATTAGGTTTGAAGTTCAAATGATTTGATTTCAGTTTAAGGCTTCAAAAGCAGCCTCTGGGGTAGATTTACACAATTAATTTTTACTGAGGTCTGCTGGGTAATTTAGTGCAGTCTGAGAATCTTCACTAAGGTAAGGTAATTACCACTGGGTAATTTTATGGCACTCTGTTCAGTACGAAGCAACATGTTGGCTGGTTTCTGCTCAGATAAAAGCTGGAAGGAAGTGAAGGTGCTGCTTTTGGGAATAACAAAACATCTGCGACATTGAGGAAGGGTGAGAGGAATTCACTGACTTCTCAGATGTGGACCAGAAGTTGTACATGCTCTCAAAACGTCTTTTCAGGAGTGTGCATATGACTTAGACAATCTCCTAAACATCGTACTGAGAAGCTTTCAAAATTGAAGCACTGTACCCATGATTCTTTAATACAGGAACAAAGAATGCACTCTTTGTTTGGTCTGAACGCAGTAGTAAACAATGAAATTAAATGTCCCTTTGAGATTTGTATTTACCACTTACAAGAAACACTTCCTAATGATCAGTGGCAGCTAGGCTGACAAGCAAACTTCAGAGCAAAGCCAGGGGGGATACAAGTCTATTTTAGGTTTGCTATTGACAGTAAGGGTCAGAGGAAAAATAAACTCAGCAAGCAGTGTCATGCTACCACAAACCTCTGCTGGCCAAGCAGAAAGTAAATTACAGCCAAACCTTTCAGCACAGCAGAAAGACTTGGGCAATTGGGCTGCCCTGCAGAGCACAGAGCACAACATACAGACGAGCAGGATTAAGCACAAGTGAGACATGACATAAATTACAGACAAATAAATCAAAAGATTGGAGGAGCTAATTATCACGTAAGTCTGTGGTGGGGGTATGTTATGCTTTGCCCTATTATTTTATTATTTTGAGTTTGCAGAATTAATCTGTGAAGCCCTGTAAAAACAAGGACTGATCACAGTCTCCTTCAAAATAATAATATAGGTAATCTCAACTACCAGACTGAACTATAAGAAGGAAAGAAAAAGAAAGAGCAGCAGAAGGACTTGGGCACTATTTCTATCACATGCACATAAATATGTAATAATAGAAAATAAAAGACTTTGAGTGTAAAAGTTTAGTCCTCAGCTTCATTTCATACACTGTAGTACTATTGGGAAAGATGATTTGATTTCTCTGTAACAGTAATAAAAAGTAAGATTTGTGTAAGGGGAAGAAGAGGGAATAAACATATTCTCTATCTGATGGCTTTCATTTTGTTAAGTTTACTTCCTACTAAAGTTGATGATAAAAGCAGCTGTGTGGACTCCTAAGCACTTCTATCTACATCTCTCCATGGACTAATTACAAATATCTATTTCATACAGTCCCAAAATCTAAGGCAGGTTTAATTGTATTCTATCTTTCACGAGACATATATCAAAACTTGTCATTTCATTCCATTATTTTGCTTTCCTTTCTCTCTACCTATCATCCAGTGGATGCCAGCTTGACCCTGTAATTTCTATTGTTCTCTTTGACTTTGCTTTGCTTTTTGGTTTGTTTTTTTCTTTTGATGGAGCCACAAATGTTTTGTCCATTGTCAGAGGCCAGTTGCTTGAAACAAAGAAGGCTTCTCAACTTTCAAGCATAATTATACAGGGCAGAAGTGCCCAGAAAAGTTCTTATTGCCTTTTTCTTCTAACTAGTGATGATACACTGATAGTTCAACATCCATGTACCAAAGATAAAACTTATTAGATTTTAGGAAGGTGTTTAAAGCTCAAGTGCAGTTCTAGTGAGTGATGCCCCATCTTTGTACATTGATTCTCTGCCAAACTGATGCTCCCTTGTGCTGCTCTGTTTGAGCATTTTAAGAAACTTGCTCCTCATTCTTTCACAGTTGTCTGCTAATTTTATAGATCTTTGGGACATTAAGAGAAACTGGCAATGCCACACTAACTTGGTTGTGATTTTTGGAGCCTACAGGATGTCAGATTAACAAATTCTCCTGACTTTGAGGTCCCATAATTCATCAATTTTGCCAACGCTATTGCTGCAAGGTGGCATTGAGGATATATGTTGGATCAGCTGCCAGTAAGGCCTGTGAGTGTGATTCTTGTTAATACAAATAGGATGTCTCTTATATGTTTGAAATCTTATGGACTGATGGAAAAAAAGCAGCTTCCAGTGACTGCAGTAATATCCACAACAACAGTGAGCAACACCAGGAGAATAAAATCAAGGAGCCCAGTTCCAGTGCCATGTACTCCATTTGGAGTATTTGGGATTGCTCCTGTCAGTCATTTCACTCCTCTTTTTCCATTAAGGGTCTCTTATGAACCATCTAATCAGTTCCTTGAGTTTCTTTTTATGAAGTTTCCTTTCAAAATTTGACCAGCATTAAGACTTCTGAGTATGTTGATCACATAAATGTAGGTGGCAAGGAGAAGGACAATAACAGACTGCTCTTAGTCTTCTTGCCACCAATAATAAAATACTTCTTTGTCCATAGCTTTAAATGGTACTTCCACTGTCTGCCCTAAACTTCAGCTTCTTTTGACACATTTATCACTTCTCTTTCCATGTGTAATGACTCTATACCAGTGCTGGAGAGTATTAAATTGATTGGTGGAAAATTAATGGAGCAAGCAGGAATGCTAGGGAACAATTACTTGTGCATTATGGCTTTTTGTTAGCTGGCAGTCTGGGGGGGGGCACCAACATAAAGAACACTGTAAATGCCCCCTGCTGTCTGACCTTGCTAGAGAACTCCAGTGAGGCCAGGAGAGAGAGAAGGGTTTTGTTCAAAACTTGGAGAAACAAGCACAGAGGAAGATGTACCTCACTGCCATTTAGCAAAGTACCAGGGTGCAAATTGGAAGGAAACAACAAATATTCAATTTTATATACAAGAGGCCACAAAAAGGCTTTTTTTTGCTTTATGATGCTCATGCAACCCAGAGCCCTGCCTTTACCTTCAATTACATTACATTACATTGCAGCCACTTGAAACTTTTTTAGCTGCCTAATTTCTGTATCTACTGTTCCATTCAATTTGGTTCATCTCCTGTGGTGCCAAAGAAAGGGCAAAGAATTTGGAAGTGAAGGCATGGGCAAGTTCAGTGGCTGATGGCTGTGCAGCTTAGAATTCAAGGAAGTAAAGTTGCTAAGGATCCATGTCTCCAGCACAGATGCATTTGAATATATTAGGAGAGGTGTTTAATAGCCATTTGGTGAAGAAAGGCCCTGATCTCCCTCAGTAAAATGATGGCTAGAATGTTTCAGAAAACATTTTTAGCACATATGCTAATCCACATTCTCTTCATTTTCAGACTTTTTTGCAGATGGCAATTTTAGCAAAGTTGTCAGCTTCTATGCAGAGAGTGCTTTTGCCATTCCTGCATTTCACATGTGCTGCAAGTCTTAGATGCTGATAGAAATATCCCTGTTTAGCAACAAGTTACATATGGCAGCAGTCCTTGACATGGTTCCTCAGGAACTGCCTGCAGCCACTGAATGCTCGCCTGCTTCATGGACAACCTTATCTGCTTTATCACAGGTTGATTGCACCTGGCCTAGAAAGAGATCCATGAAAAGCCTTTTCCCTTCCCCTGCTCTGACATAATTTTGGAGATGCTTGTTTTTGCTAGCCAGGCAATGAGATGTGCAGGTGCTCTCCAGAAAAGCAAACAGCTGGACCCTGAAGAATGGTGGATATAATACAAGTGAATATGAAAATGTCAGCTGATGGTGAAAAGGTGTTCTCTAGTGTGTCTCACAGTTTATAAGTGACAGAAATCCACTGACTCAAAGGACAACCTGACTTCAGAGTAGGGCACACAGACACAAAAGCAGGCTCATTCAACTTTGAAACAATGCACTGTGGAAAACATCATGTCCAGAAATGCTATTTGAAAGAAAAAAAAAAGCCAATATATAAACATACAATACAACTGAAGTTTGGATTAGCTAGGCTAACAACTTGTGTAGGCCAGGTCTAAAAATAAATTCTGAAGGGCTTTTCCTCTGGGTTTGTGCTATTAATGACACTACTGAGTTTCATCAGCAGAATTCAGTGGTATTGAGGCAATCAACTAAAAACTTTGCTTATGTATACCCTTGCTTCAAGTTTCTAGGTACTTTCAAGGAAACCTGTGATTTAGGATGTTCTTGATGTTTAACACCACATTTACATTGCTTCCATGATAAACAAAAAGACAAATGCATTTTCTCTCCACTACTTCTCAAAGAAAACCAAGAACTCAGTCCCACAGTGCTCCCAGTGGTAAAGATTTCATTAAACTTTTTAGAGTCACTCCTGTAAAAACAACGTAAAAACTCCCAACCAAACAACCAAATACAAACCACAGAAGGTGCCTAAAAGAAAGACGTTATCTGTCTGCACAACACCAGAGAATTTGGCTCTGAAAGACACTCTGAAACAAAACAAAACTATAAAAGTCAAGCATTTATAACATGTATTACTTACAGTGTATTTCTAGAACCTGCATTGCTATCTGAGGTGTAGAGTTTAGGGACTCATGATCTACTCTGCAACTTACAACTGCACCATCATCACTGCGATCTGCTAGGAAATCCAGCGTGCTGCTGACTGTGAATGTTTTGCGAACTGCATCTTCTTCTTTTAAATATTTAACATCTGAAAGAAAGAAGAAACAGTTAGTTATCTCTCCAATATCTTTGGAAAAAAGTAGCCCAGCATTAGACAGCTAAATTTTCTATCACAGTTGTTGGAAAAAAAACCCACACCTTTCATATCTGTATTGATCTCTTTAATATAAGAGTAATTAGGCTGCTGCTATTCCTCAATTTACTGTCATTGGCAGAGTAGGAAATAAATATTGAAGGAGAAAATTTTAACATTGTTTCCATTCATTATTATCTCTTGAATGTTTAGGTCCATATTTGATATAAACTTTCTCTGTAGGTCATCTGAAAAAAAATGTGATCTTGTCCCACCCTCAGTACCTTACATATTCACAGTGTCACTAAATATTAAATTTCTCAAGTTCATTCTTACAGCCTCTCACAATAATGCAATATATGAATATTACTGAAGCCACATGCACATAGTTGGATTAATCCTGGGCTTAGTTTATTCATTGCTTATTCTGTTGTTTGCTTAGAATTATGCTAATTTACTAATAAAACCAAAGCCAGGTATAGCCATCAGTAGTAATAAACAACCATAAACAGAGCATGTAATACTATTCACTGGAATCTACAGATGAGTCCCAAGAAGACCAGAAATAAAATTACTACAGAAAAATTCCACTCACTGCTTTACATCATTCTAAATTGACCTGGTGCTTTGGGGCAAATGCAGTTAAATATCTGAGGGTTTTCAGCCCAGACTTAGGAAACATCATCTCAGCTCAAGGTTAAGATTCACACTTAGAAAATTTTGTTGCAAGAAATACATGCTAGATGAGAAATGAAGATCCAAAAGACTGAAAATTTGTGTTAAAATATTTGAATGTATTAACTGGAACATGAGATGTTCTTACACATAGTTTAGAATTGTTTTACTTGGTTCCCAAGTACTTGTGATACTTATTGATTTTAGTTTACTTCAGAAAAATGGTAAGCTTGTTATATTGATTTATTGCAATGAAAGCTTGAAAAGACATCTATAAATACTTAAACATATATATTAAATTACACTGAGATTTCATATGTCCTCTGTGCCCTAAAAAAGTGAGAGGTTTCAGTTTTACAAATTATACTAAATCCCATTAGAGAATGGAATGACCTAAATAAAATTTCCATGAAATATCAATTTTAGAAAGCAAATCTTCAATGGCTTAAGCTACATCTTTTTAGATTAAAAATACCTCTGACATCAGAAGTGGTCTTTATCATTGTCTCCAGACAGACAAGGACACCATGCAGTCATACAGTTTCCATTTTTCCCTAAAAAATAATTATATCTTGCATACAAGATTTTTTCTGCCTGTTTGCTGCAGAGCTTTAAGAGATTTCAATTTCTGCCACGGTCACTATTAATATTTAGGGATTAGTAGGTGAGAGAAATATTGACCAGAGCTAAAGCAAAGTTATTATAATCAAACAATAAATGTCTTCACTAATATTTAAAGCAAACACATGCAATTTTGTTCCCAGAGTTAGGTTTCCAAATTTAATAATAAGCACCCATATAGGTAACATTCTGCTTGTAAATCATGTGCACATCCCTTTGCTTACTGACTTCAGATTGGGGGCAGAATACTCCTTAAAACATCAGCAACTTCAATTTTAGCAAGAGGTTGTGGATTCTTAATCCTTTAGAAACACAAAAGCAGTTAATTTCCTAAATGGATGTTTAGAAGTCTCTCTCTAGGCATCCATTGTTTGAAAGGGTCCAACTCTTGGAGTTAACTACCTCTGCAAAAAGGGCATGATACTGTTCTACAGACTGCTCTCATCCTCACCAACAGGAATATTCAGCTTGTCCTCCTTAGCAGCTGTATTTTCTTGGATGTTTCTTCATGGCAAAATGAAGGTGTGCTGGTAATATGAGCTAATTGAGTTTAAACCCAGCTGGATATGAAAGTGGTGGAGATCAGGTATTGGGTACACACTCAGGATATTTTACAGAATTTTGAAATATGTCAGCTGTAGTCTTGTGTTACATTTGTTTTCTTGCTGCTCCTCTCTCTCCTAAATATTCCCTCAAAGAAAAGGTTGAAAAGCAATCCATTAGAAGAGCAGTTTGTGTGGGAAGCACTGCAGTGGAACAGGCTGGAGGGAGACAGCTTCAGAGAGGAGGTCCTAGGGGTTGTAGGACACGTTGAGCATTAGTCACAGTGTGCCCCAGCAGGGCTGGAAGATAAAACCCACTGCCCTGCACCAGCAACAGCACAGCCAGAAAGCCAAGGGAAGTGATCCTTCTCTCTCCTTGGCACATGCATGGCTACATTGAGACTACCAGGTTCAGTTTTGGGCTTTCTAAAGAAAAAATGTACAATCAACCTGTTGAGAAACCCGAATAAGTGAGGCAAACACCATGGAGATGGTCAGTGAAGCTGTACAAGGACAGCTTAAGAAAGCTGGCATTATCTAACCTGAGGAAGAGATGACTAAAACCAGATCAAACTGTTCTCTTAAAGTACATAAATTATGGCCATAAAGAAAAAAAGGGCAGAATCCTCTCAGAGGTGCACAGGAAAAGTTGAGGGGCAACAAACACAAGTTACACTGAGACAAATCCTGATTATGTACCACAAAATGTCTACAAATAATGGAAACACTCTACAAGAGGGATTTAGAATGCTGAAAAATCTAGCCCAGACAAAAATGTTTCTATGGAAAGTCTGTCCTGGGAGACTTTTCAAACCTGAATTGGAGAAGACTTTTAGCCACTTGATTTAACCTTGGACTGGATGCTGGGCCAAATGAAACCTGAGGATCAGCTTTGGGCCCAGTTCCATGACTCTGTCAGACAGGTGCACATGCAGCTCTGCCTATATCAACTAATATAGGTGTATATCTCAGAAGTATAGATGTTTGATAGTGAAAATAATAAATGGAAATGATGGAATGACCACCATCCATTGATGTTGCAAGCTATTTATAAAAGCACATGCCTGTAACACACAGAAATACTTATCTTTTTAAAAGGCAGTTTTTCTGGTTTTACATGGCAGATGTATTTTGTGTTCACATTTAAATTCAAGTTCTGACATGAAATGGCCTTATTATCTAAAAAAAACATCTTTGTTTTAGAGGTTTGTCAAGACAAAATGATCAGTGTCTCTCTGAAATCTTTGTGTACACTAAAATTACATAAACTTACTCGAAGTATCTTCAACTGCTGCAACAAAATGAACTTATTTAATTTTAAAATCCAATCTACCTAGGGGAAAAAAAAAGAAAAGAAAATCCATTCAAAATATTTCCGAAGCCTACAAAATTCTTTGTATAATCTTTTTTGAAAGAGTATGTAACTAATTTTGTTGAAAAAACAGGTAATTTAAAAATCAAAAGTTTGCATTCTGCTTCTCCAGTATTTTTGCTTTCAACAGTCTTTCAGAAATGCCACCAGAATACTAAACTGCAGATGCCTTTGTTAAGCTGCTGCATATATGAGTGACAGAACACTACAGTAAAAGGTGTGGCACCCACTGCTTCACATTCAGTCTCTCTCATTACTAACACTTACTTTATCAAACACTATTCCTTTACCAGATGATGATTCCTTTTTTGAGTAATAGCAATGGAGCTACAATTTTAGAGTGGCTTTTTCCCCTTTGGTGCAACTCTGATCTCAGTGCATCATTTATATTCGTTTGCACCATGTATAATGCAGTGTAACACAATTGGATTTACTGGTGCTAGACAGGCAAACTCCTAACCTTTAATGTCAGCTGCATTAGCATATAATTTCATATCTATTTTCTCAGATTTATCATTTCACCTTTTACACTGCACAAAGCTAATGTAACTTCTGCTGATGCCACTGCAGACTGGTTAGGTTATTTTATTTCTAACCTTTGAGAAATGGCAATGTGCTCTTCAGAAGACCTAGAAAACTAAACTGAAATGAATGTGCTCAGTACTTTCCTCTTATTTCTGGTTGTTGGTTTTTTTTTTTCCCCCTTTACTATTCTTTTTCATACTCCTTTTGTACTCCTTTCTTTGCCCATCCCATTTTGGTTTATTTTGGTTTTTTGTTTTTTTTGGTTTTTTTTAAATCCATTTAGTAATTCTGGAGAAGAACAAATTAGTTAAAGAGTCAAATCACCAAATTGCTTACTGGCTTCAATTATATGTCAGCTGAAGGAAAGGCAAAGGTATTACGCCAGAGTTTATAACATCATTTTTAAAGTAAGGTCTTCTCCAATATGTGTTGCCTTGCTGTTAGGCCAACTCTATCAGTGTTTCTCTTAAAGTATTGACATGGCTTGGAGTGATTTCCAATCTATACATGCCTTGAATTTGTACATTCATCCTGCCATCTTTTCTAAAAGACACAATCTATGCTGTGCCATGTGTATTAGCTGTGCTGTTAAATTCTTCTTTTTAATCACATTTGATTAGGTCCTGCATTTCTTTCATCAGTTTCCCTAAATTTCCTGGAACTGAAAAGAATTATTCTCTGTTTCCTCATTTTCTATCCTTGTTACACATTTCAAATGATTCCAGTCTAAAATGCTAGTTTTTTTCAACACTATTCTAATTTTCATTAGAAATATTAAGACACCTCTAGAATGGACAGGATTCCTTAAGCAATCATCTGCAATCTCCTTTATTTACCAGTTTTATATCACAGCTCTGCTTTTGCACAATTAACTGTGGTAGAGAACAGTAAAGGAAGATAAATGGTTCTGTAATTAACTCTAACTTTGCTTGAGGCAGTTTATTGAGCAAATGAAATCCAAAATATTGGACAAATCAGATAAATGAAAGGTGGTTTTTCTTGTTTGTTTGTTTTTTGTTTTTTAAAGCTATACAGAAGAGGTGGATTTTGAATCATTTATATATATGGTCTATAGCAGAATGAATAGTGATCACATCAATAAATACAAATACCTAATCTTTTTATCCATCTACTTTATAATGGGCACCTCAAGTGGCTTGGAGGTGTGATTAAGCCTTCTGCAGCAGGGGAAGGCTCTCTTCACTCATTCACCAATGAGGATTTAAAACTATTTCAGCCTTTATAAGAATATGGACTAGAAAACTAAGTTCGAAGCAAAGAACATATAAAGTGAAAGGGAAGATGGAAAGGAAATAAACAGCTTTTTATATGCAGCTCTTTCCTAGCTGGCTGCATCCTCAAAGGCAAATCCTTGCTGTCAGCTTTGGTTTTAGTCACTCAATGGCTCTTCAGTTACAGCAGACTGTGTCCAACTCCCCCCAGCTCCTGTGAAGTTTTCCTGATCCCCTTTAAAGTCCATCTCATCCCTCCTCCTCACTGGAGACTGTCAGCATCACTGCCTCAGCTGTAGATTCCAACTTTCCCTGCTGAGATTTCACCCATTTGCTACACCCTGACTCTTCCTCACCAGACAGAGCAGGTTCCATAGCTCTCCCACTGGAAGTGCAATCTCCTGTCTCCTCCAGATAGCTCTGCCTCACCTTTTTTAGGGGAGTGTAACCTAAATCTGGGAATTAACTAAATCAGACATACCTCATGTTGGAATGGCATAAAAGAAATGAAAAGGGAAAATATCAGGGATGAGTGGTCTGACTGTGATAATAATCCAGAAAACACTTCTCTATGACACCTCAGAGTTGAGTTTATTATGCTGCACAGAATTCTGAGCAGTCCAAAACATCACTTTTTACCACGTGAAGAAACAATAAAAATATGGTTATGTGACAACTGCAGTAATTTACAATCACTTCTTCATCTGTCTGCTATCCCCTACTCATTCCATAACCCAAAAGGAGAAACTTTGCAAACACAGATAAAAAAACACAATTCTACAGAATGTATAATTTTGACAATTGGACTGAATGACACCAAAATCCTTTTAAATACCTTTCACTTCTTTGTCGTTCTTGAACCATCTGATATCAGCTGCTGGCTTACTACCAGATGTCTTGCAAGTGAGCTGCATCCTCTCTCCCTCCATAACTGGTGAGGTAAATCCAGTAATTTGTGGCTTCTCAGGAACACCTGACAAGCAAACAAGCAAAATGTCTCTGATAGTGTCAGCTTCTGCCACAAATACACCACCAATTTAAAGTTCACTTCTTCATATGCTCTAAATTCTGGAAACAGGATAATTAATTCTTTGTGCCTTGTCACTTAAACCTTTTTTCTATTGTAAATTAACAATCAATCTAAATGGTAGTTGATTATAAATAAATAAAGCAAGCAGGAATCACCTAATTTCTACGAGAAACAGATTGCATTTTAATAAATACCTTATCTGTGTATGCATGATTCTGCATGCAGGTCTAGTCTGACTTGTTACAATATTTAAACTGGTCAGCACAGCAAGCAAGAGGACAAAGCACATTAGAAGCACAGCTGTGAAAATTAAACATAACTGGCAACAAAAAGCTAAGCTGACCTAAGTTCAGAAAAGATGTTTACACCTTAATAATGAAGACCTTAATACAAAATCCAGGGAAAGGGGAGGATCAAAATAAATACTGGAGTTGCTGTACCTTCAGAGAAGGCAAAACCAAAACACCAAGAGGTATAATCACAGCTCCAGTGGCTATGGAGAGTTCTTCAGCTGAATACAAGTTCTTCTGAGAAGGTCATACCATTTGGACATATCATACACATAATATTACATTTGAAAACGGCTGTTTTTCAATAAACCATGGATGATTAAAACAACCCCAACAAAACAAAACAAAAAGAAGAAAATTGGGAAAATTTTGATCACTACATACATAAATCCATTTAACTTATGAAGACACAAGAATAACTTATTTTAAAGTAATACTGATGACTGTAATTTAAAAATCTCAAAAAATGTCAGTTATAACCTGCATCCACAGTGCTTTGGTGCATTCGTATTTGTGGCAAGATAAAGCACCCAGTCACAGTAATTGATCCTGTGCTCTGTACTTCATGATTAATTTGGTTTTTCTACATCTTCTTCCAAAATTACAGATTATGTACCTAAAAGCAAAGCAGCAATATCTACTGCATAGTACATCTCTTTAATATATCTAGTCCTGTCTTTCAGGATGGAAAATGGTGTCTGTTAAAATATCTTGACACTTAAATTTTCTAATTGACAGCAGAGTAGTCAATAAGGAGGTTATTAATACATATCAGGATAGTTTATCTGATTAACAGATGTAATACATTTCAATGGCAAAGATCCACTCCTCCAGCAGCAATTATTTTAAGAGTTTAAAATGTTACCTTGAAATAGGAAAGTACAAATAAAAATGAAAAAAAGCAGGAATCAAACGGTGCAGCTTCCTCTCTTGGAAGGTAAGTAAATGACATTGGGAAAACTTCATGAAACCCTCCACTAAAAGGAAGGTAAAGCTTAAAGGACTGTGAAAGATCAAGTGACTTCTGTTAATAAATATTGGCTAGATATTTTTGGGGTATTCTTGCCTTTGTAATTCCTTTCTTATTCTTTCTGCCATTTAAAAGGTTGAACTGGTGTACTCCTCAATTGTTTAGATCATGATGTGCCTCGCCACAGAAAGAAGATTAAGCTTAGGCAGTTTCTATTCCCCAATGTTCTGCTTTGAGTGGGCACTTTTTGTCCTTAATGGCAAACTTGTGAAGATTTTTGTAAAATAGTCTCACAGGGACTGAAAAGGAGATGTATTTCATATCCTAAGCACAAAACCAATTCACTGGCTGGATTAATGTGAATATTACTGCCACAGAGAATATCTTACATTAGTCCTATTAAATTCAACTGTCTGCCCGTCCACATATAAAAATAAAACAAAAAGAAAGAGTCATGTTCAGGGACAGAAAAGAGCAAAAAAGAATAAAATCAATCTCTAAAATCATATAACCTCTTAGGTTCACAGGTGTGTTTCAATGAACTACAGCAATTTTGGCTGATTGGGCTACTGACATTCATAGAATCATATAAAGCTTTGAGCAGAAACTTTATTTCCTGGGCATCTCTTGAAACCTATTGCTGTTCTATATGTATCTATAACCTCTGGGGAAAACGGCAGAAGCACTTGGAGGATAAAGCATAAAAGAAGCAGCAAACCCAATGAAAATTTGCACTTTATAGACCAAAAAAAAAAAAAAAAAAAGAAAGAAAAAAACCTGAAAAGAAAGCAGAATGAACCAAATAAAAATGCACAGCTAAGGAAAAAAAATGATAAAGCTCTAAAGCCCTTTTTGATTTCAAGCTTTCTGATTTCCTCCCCTTTGCCCTATCCAATAGATTGTCAGGAGGTGAACACATGCACCTTCTTTGCACCCGTGGTGCCCAGGATGTAGAGGTTACGTCCATTTTATGGAGCACTCACTCCCTAATTCATTATCCTGCCTCGCTGCGAACACTAAGAGCCACGTTATTTTCCAGCACAGCAACACGAAACAATAAACATCAGGGAAACGAGATCAGACATTTACATTTATCTTCTGCCAAGCCTTAGAAAAGCTCACTCTTATCATAATTTGCCAGCCCCTGAGGAGATGAGCACTTGCCTCTTTCTGCCCAGCTGCTGGCACTTACCGAGAACGGTGAGGAAAGCCTTGGAAGTTTTGACAGGCATGGTGAATAAGGAGCAGGTGTACTGCCCTTCATCTGACAGGGACACGTCGCTGACACTGATGCTCAGCTCGTGCCACGACGCTCGCACCAGCTCGATTCTGTTGTCCCTCAGAGCTGAAAAACACAACAAAACAGGAAAAAAAAAAAAAATAAATCCACGTTCAAGTCAAACCCAGCACGTGAACAAAGCGTTCGGTGTTGTACCAGAGGCTCGATTGAGGCTCCTGGAGAAATCAGGCCCTAGAACACAGGGGTGTGGACAGCTGTCTATGCAGAGCAGTTTGTTTTCTCTGTGGAATGAAGGATGAGAGTTGAGCAAGTTTTTGAGTGGTGTATTGAGTGACTTGTAACATATATAAATCTGGAAACTACAGGACTTGAGTTGCCCCTGGCCTTCCTCTAAAAATCCCAAAGTGGTCATTTCTGCCCCCTCACAGCTTTGTTCAGTGCCTAAAATAAATCTTTCCCAAAACCAACCTGTTTTTCATGTATTTACAGATATTGAAAATCCTGTTTCTAGCCCTGCATAGTTTGCCAGGAATTTTTGTCATGTCCATTACTACTCATATTTAACTGGAGTATCAGGTTTCTCAAATTCTGTAAAGAAGTATTTCTTGTTACTAACAGACTGAAAGTTTCACTTATACATGCATATATAGTACATTTAACCGTCTGAGGTAATTGAGTGTAGCGACTTTCCTTTTTTGATTATGAATAAAAATATGATCTCTTCTGTTTGCATGAAAGCAATGAGGGAAAAGGAGCATGTAGATTCACTTAAATTTAAAATGTCACTTTAGTTAATGCTTTAAAATTTCCAGTATTTAAAAACCTATACTTAGATTAACCGGCATTTTCTATTGAAAAACTGAAAAAACATCCTATTTTTCTGCAGTAAAGTTGCTTCAGGAATCTGCATATATCATCCAAGCATTTCCACAGCATAGAAATACCAATATAATAAGTGAACAAACACTTATGTAATTCTTCTAAGCAAACAATAAAAAAAGCCCATAACTCAAGAAGTTTAGCTGTATACCTCCAGACCCAAAACTTGGCCTTAACAGTATTTGAAACTTCAGTGAGTCTATTCTTACACAAGCCTCTGAAAGCCAAAAGTGAAATGGGTCTGTGCTATTTATTGAGACAGTTACACTTGTATTTGTGAGGAAAAACAAGATGTTCAAGTCCCTAATGCTGTTCCCTCTCACCTCTTTCTAAACTCTCCAAAGACTTTTAGATTTGTCAAGTATATCTCCTCCAATGATAGAAATAAAAAGTTTTACTGTGGTTCTTTTGCTACTAAACCTAGATGTTTCTGTCCAATTGCCATCAAAGTTGATCCAGAGATTTACATCAAAATAACAAGATACAGCAGAGATTCAGCCAAAAAAGTCACTTGAATTTGTTTTCTTCTAACGCTGCCATTTAGGTTTGTTTTCACTAGAAAATTTCAGCTGAATTTACTGATTATTTCAGGGTAGGCCAGCTAAAACTCAGCTTCCTCTCTGCAGGGTCTGAAAGGTGGCAGCTTCAGCAGGCCTAACATGCAGGCAGGCAATGTAATGGATACACAGTTCCAAACAGAACTGAAATGTTGTCTGGCCAGCCACAACAAGAAAAAAACCCAATTATGGAGTTAATAATATCAAATCTATATAATGATGAAAAAGGTGAAAACGTTAAAGCAAACAAGCAAGGGAACCAGAAGCTACAAACTGCAAAGCTGACAGAAGAGCTGAGAAAAACAAGCTCAAGGAAACAAAAAAAGCAAATAATGCAAGTGTCTACCAACCCCAAAGAGCAGGCAAAGCTGATCACTGTGGCTTTAGCAGCCAAAACTCCTCACAACAGTGAAGCTGTTGCTATCTTTGAGGAAGTAGATGGGGACTCAGAATTCCTTTCTCAGCTTGTCAATTCTAGTCAGATGCAAATGAGCAGACATAAGAATGGTAGTTTATTTCATGGATAACTGAGCTTCCAAAAAAAAAATTATTTTAAAATTATTCAAGTGCTTCCATATGGTTTGATCACCACCACACCCAGTTATATAATTTGGCAACAGCATAAAAAATATAAAAACAAAACAAACAAAAAACTCCAACAACAAAAAACCTCTAAGCAATCCCTAATTCAGAAGTGGTGATTTTTTCCTCCCCTTCGTATGAAATTATTTAAAAAATCATGTACTATATCATCTTACATAGTATTTTAGCTTGTTATAATTTTCAGTTGTTACTACCTTGGGATAAAGACTTGTGTATCTGTTGAAATATTTTCCTACAGATGAGACAATATGTAAAATTTCACGCAACTAAGAATTTCATGCAGTGATGAATTTCAGTACAGCACAACTGACCCACAGATGATGCCAACAGCACATCATTTTGATCCTACAATTGAAATACAAACCATTTCTATCAACTACATTCCCTCCTGCTCACCTCCCTCACTTCCTCCCCTCCACACCTTTTTTAACCTTTGTACAATATAAAAACCTCAGCTCAGTCAATTTTCTGGAAAGCTGGTAAAAACAAGCACTGGTCAAGGGATGAGATCAGATGTTCCATGTTTCATTATAAAGTGGATTTTTATTGAAAGAACAGCAAGAAAGTTTTGTAATGGAAACACCAACACAGCCTTTGCAATAAATGCTGAAAATAGCCCCACCATAATACTCCTTTGCAGGAAAAACATTTGTCAGAAGCATTTTTATAAGTGCTGGGTCTAAAGACAAATATCTCTTCCATCATTTTCAAACCTGAATATTTGTAAGTTTCCTGTCTATGCAGATGACAGGCAAACCAAATTTCACTGCTACGGCTTAGACAAGGTGAGCACTTACACAGAGACTTTTAGAATCTTATTTTCAAATTGCATTCCTGTAACTGTTTCTATATCCTCAGCTGTTTAGAAACACACCAGTTCCTCTTAGTGAAATTGATAGCTGTGATGGACGCCAGAACAGCTTTGTTTCCATTTTCTGTCTTAGGTGTATTTTGCTAAAAGGGCGATGGAAACAACAGCAACACTGCAGAAAGAAGAGGAATTCTAGCAACTCTTGATATCCAGGCATTGTGAGTGAGTGGAGCAGGGTCTTGTTCACGACAGAAAATTTTGCCAAGCCTGGCTGATGGTACAAAGCAGCTCACGGAGCCTGGAGAGAAGGCAGCTACTGAAAGGTACCAAGTGGCAAGCAGCTCCACCCTAATAGTTCAAATCAAGTTCCATAAAGGAAAATACAAATTTTTCCCTTGTATTTAATTAGCACCTGAACACAAAAAAGTAGAACACTGCTCTTTTGGAATCTTGTGTGGAAACTCGTTTTTTTCCATTTCACTTTGTTAGAAGCCAAACGAACCTTTCCAGCCTCTTCCTGGGGATTTTAGCCTACATTGCTGAATCATTACCCTATCCATAGTTGCATACCTATAGAGATACCAGAAAAAGGGTAAATAAACAGAATATTTATTTGACTTCTTGGAAATACACAGATGCCAAAAGCAGTAACAGAGAATACCAGCACTGGCATCTCTTTGCTGGATTCTTATGTTGCAAGCCCTTTGAAACACATAAAATGCAACAAGAAATATAATTGCATAGTAAATTCCAATATGCCCCAGGTACATTATTTCAGTTTTCTGTAATTCCCAGGCACATACGATGTAGTTAATCTGCAAGGCATGAAATAATTATGCATAAAACACTTGTTCCTAAGCAGACACACTTCATTTATTTTACCTGTCATTCTCTTTTCTTGTGGAAAAGATTTCCTTTCAGAATGTTCTCTGACACAGAAACAAGCAACCTTGATAATTTGTATAGGTGAGGTAATTATGAGTAAGAGATACAGTATTTCAGCTGCATTAATTAGTAATTATTGAGACTGATGACCATCACAATAAACTGGCCTCCTTGTTCACAATTGAAGCTGTATTTTTTGTTTTGACAAAATAATAATGTAATGATCATATGTTATCATAGAAAAATCCTGCAATAGGAATTATAGTGGAGAGACAAAAGAACCTTAGAAATTTGCTGAAATTGGAAAAAAAAAATTTCCATATTTCCTACCGTGAAGAAAAGGCAGCTGGACCTGTTAGATGTAGTACCCACACAGCAGCAACTCTAATGTAATTTCATCTAAAATGACCAAATCTTTGCAGTATTTTTAGTCATATATTTGAAGCATGGGGAGAAAAAACCAAACAACAAAATCCCCAAATTCTCTAGAGTAATTTGCTGATATTTTGAGAAGAGTAACTTGACATATATTGCCATTCTGGGATTCACTCAAGAAAATTTTCTTCCTTATGTTGCAGCTTTTCCCTTTCTTATGAGAATAACATAACCATTAGTTGGAACCAGAAGAATTTCTGACACTCTACAGGTCACATTAAACTCCCAGAATTCTAATAGTTATGAAATGGAAACAATCCCTCTGATTTTCAAATTCCAGCTTTCTGAATGCAGCACCATCGTCTGAAATAAATTCAAAGAGACTTATGTTGTCTTTCTGGATATACTTGAGAAGGCCCTTTTTTTTTTGTCTCCAAATGAATTCAATATACCAAGAACCCTATAGGATGATCTACAGAACTTGCTTATACTTGTGCATCAACCACCATCACCAGAGCAAGAAAAAGAGAGAGAACAGGAATAAATGGAACAAAACAAAGTAGTATTGTTATTCTGTGCCTTCTAAACCATCGTATTTCTTTTCAAAATATTCATATTTCCTTTAGGAGAAGAAGGACTGATACATAGTTATTCTATTCATGCCTAATCTATCTAGTCATTACTTGCATGGTATCTGAATTCTTAAGATTTTAAAACTTCTCAGTTGTTTTTCAAGTGGAAAGAAAATCCATTTCCTTCCTCTTTCATTTCCAGTCATGCAATTTGATTACTTTCATGCAAGTACACAAGGGTGGCACTGTGAATATTTAGTAATCCCATGTTTTCTATTCCTATTTCTGCAGGTGCTGAGGCCTTTTTTACCTCTCAGTGAAGGCCATTCTTACCTGTCCATAGCACTGCATCTGTGAACCTATCACTATTTTTCCCCTGGGTCAGAAGTCCTCAAATTTCAGTTTGAGTTTAGAGTCTAATTTCAGAGGTAATGCTAATGTAGAGGGAAAATAATTAGCAATTTCTATGCATCCTATTAAAACTGGCTGACATTTTTACCATTGGTGTCCTTTAAAGGTGACATCGTTTGTAAGTAAAACCAATGGGAATCACATAAACCGAAATTCGCAACACGGTGGAGCAGCCTGAGCAATCTGCAGATGCATGAGGGCTTTTCCCCCATTAGCAAAGTGATTAGCAACACGGATGAGTTCAAACAGACATTCCAAACAGTGTCTTTCACAGTTTTCTGTCAATTGGGTGCTGTGAATGCTTCAACATCACTGGATTTTTAAAGCCATTCACGTACTTGATAATTTCAGGGCATCACTGAGCTTCATAAAAGGTGCTATGTAAGGGTTTAGAAGTGAATGAACTATGTAACAATCTTTAGAGGGAGGAGGTTTTACTTGCATTCCAGTGCATTTCTAAAGTATTTGGTGATCAAAAGGAAGAAACAATGGGGTCAATAGGAATAAACTTCTCCTACCTCTAATCATCTGGCCAGCTTCTATTTCACGCTGTGACTTGCAGTCTATTAAGGAAAGACTAGATCGTTTTCAGCTGAGATACACTGCTGAAATATTTGATCAACTTATTTAGAGAACGATTTTCAACATCAAGCTGCCTCCTCCTTTTTGAATTCTCCAGAATTTTTGCATGTTGTGTTATGCATCTGCCAAAGACATGCAGCAAACTCCCTTCATCAGGAGAGGTGCTGACAGCCTCACTAAGAGAGGCATCTACTCTGTGCTTGCCTTGAAAAGGCCAAAGCACTGGGGACTCAGAGCATGTCTGCACAACCTTATCTATTATTTATCAGGGTGTACAGCCTTAGATGCTTATGAGGAAAACCCAAACAGAAAGGTAATTTCTTCAGTGAAACAACAGCAATTCACTGTTTCCTGCAATCTGGATAAAACAAAAAGAGTTTAAGGTGACTTAGGACTTAAGATCTTGAACGCAGCTGCTGAGTGAGGTTTCACCAACTGTTGCCAATTGACAAAGGAAGGCCAGGATGGCTACAGGCCCTTCGTGGATGGAATAAATAAAGAAAACTTTGCTGCATGGCAGATTTTCTGCACTCAGCTACATTTTCTCTCACAGTCGTGTTCTGTATTTGCCTCCTTCTTTCTCAGAGCACTCAAGAAACGTGGCAATATGCAAAAGGAGAGGATGAATTTGCCTTCTAGGGTGGTTATAATGCCTGTTTCTGGTATTAAAGAAGCAGTGAATTAATGTTCTTCTTTTACTTTGATGACATAAGGATGACATTTATTGTCTGGGAAGATCTAAGGGCTGACTTCCTTTCACATAAGAAATTTAAGTTTCAAATCCTTGCAAAACATACAGTTTTTGAACTATGAAGATGTTTTACTGTTTTACTGAGTCAAAACAATATTTAACTGTACCTCCAAATAATAAAACAAAAATCAGATTAGTTCAGGATGAAACATTGTCTTACAAGGTCTGTTCATCTGGTTCCTTCTTCGGTGGGGAATTACAAGATTTCCTATTATCCTAATGCAACTGGACATGTGCCACAGCACAGTAGCCTAGAAAATATTTTAAAATCATACTTCTCAAATACGCAGCTGCAAAAATTAAAATTGCAAAATGATCTGGCAAGGTTAGAGATGGGCAGAATTAAAATAAATGAGATTCAATAGATAAAAGTAATTGGTAATCTTACGTACCAAGTTGGAGATGAATGTTTTGAAAACAGTAATGCAGGAAAGGAGCCCTGAGGATTACAGAGGAAATTATTTAACTATATGTTCAAATGCAGCACCACTCTAAGAAGATGAATCCTATTCTGGGTTGTACTGATCCTTGCAATTATGGTAAAAGAAAATGCTACAACGTTCCAAAATAGAGTACATCACACTGTGCCATATATTGTAAATTACAGACAGAAACAGTCTCTCAGTTGGGAAGATAATTTCTGAAGGTCTACTGATGGAATACTGCTGCAAAACTGATACTAAGAAAATGAAAATAATACAATGGAGAGCTGTAATAAGTCCACACTTACCTAAGGAAAGACTAATAAAAATTGGAACTTTTTTTTTCTATAATAATGAGGATAATAGTGAAAAGACAAAACACTGTTTCATGTTAAATGGGACTTCATTGTTAGTGAGAAATGTTAGCTAATGACTTTATTCAAGTAGAAGTGATAAATAAATACTTATTCTGTTGCAAACCAAAACAAAGTCACACAGATTTCCAAGTTTGGTCTTCTGTGAAGATCAGAGCAGGTAATTTTTCATCATGCCACTGATGTTGGTACTAATCATTGTGTTACAGTACTTACAGATCCCTGACAAAGGCAGAGTTAAGCTTGTGTAGGTATTAAAAACTGTCTGGCCAAAGAGCACAGAGCTCTACCAAGGCCATCAGTGTATTTTAAAGAACATCAGTTGTATAATACTCTTTTTCCTTGTCAAGAAACTGCTCTTTACAGTCACTGCTGATGACCTTCATACACTGGCTTTAGTCAGCTTTAAATGAAAGGAGTCCTAAAGGACAAGGAGCACAGAATAACCCTGCCAGATTTTACACTTCTAGCACCGTTGCACAACTATTGACCTGCCCAAATGCAGTACATTTTTTTGTGTGTGTGCCTGCAGCTGACCATGCCTCAAGGAAGCTGCAGAGCTGGGTTTCCTTGACCTTGCAGGTGGTGACATTACAGTTCTGCCCAGTGACATTAAGCTAAGTTTAACGATCCCATGACACTGGAAGTGTTTTTAGTGGCATGAATGAGTGTTACTCATGGTGGAGTCATGTTTATGGTACTGCTTCATATTCCTTGAAAAGTCAGTCTTCTAATTTCTAAAGAGTGCAGTCCTGTTCAAGCATATTATTTCAGCAGAATATGGAGACGCTTTGTCACTTACTGATGCTCTAAAAGAGATTTCTCTCTACCTGAGGGCAGCTCTAAGATGCCCCTGTTCTTTCTGCACTTCTTGATCACGTAGATACAGAAATGAACATCATCCTTCCTGTAGCAGATGGCTACCTTGGCTACAGATGCCAGCACAGGAATACTCATTTTTCCTAACCACATTAAGCAGTCAGACTCCCTAAACTCCTGCTGCAGCCAGTGGAGCAAGTTAGCTTCCTCCAGAGGCCAATTAAGAACAGGTCACTGCCTTGAAAAGATTACAGCACCCGGACAAAACAGCCAAGAAATCATCAACGATTGATGAATCTATCTGCAATCAACCTAGCAATTGATCCCAGCACCAATGGAGAGTCAAAACCCAATGTATAGATCAATACTGAAGATATTAGTGCTGTTAGGAATGGCTCGCAGGTCTCACTGTGGGGGGAACTGAAATATGGAACAAAGCACCAGGAGAGATCCGAGATGAGTCTAGTGCAATTCCAGGGAGGATTCTGTGAAAGCTCTTTGATGGCTGCAACATCTTTTATGATGGAGCCCTTAGAGTTTTATGATGTCTCTCATACAGCCTGGCAGCAGACAATCTGCCTCTCCACCACAAGCACACAGATGCTCCCTCTTTTGTGGGGTTTGCCTTAGATTTCCAGATGCAGATGTGCTGTGAAGGAAACTGTTAGTGAGAAATGGTGTCAGAAACAGATAATTAAAGGATTGGAGCATCTCTCATACAAGCTGAGTCTAAGAAACTTGGGATTGTTTAGCATGAAGAAGCAGAAAATCCTGAAGTTAATCCAAATACAAAAGAAGAAAAAAGAAAAAAAGAAAAAAAGAAAAAAAAGAAA
>VZTR01029538.1:32455-50201 GCA_013400775.1 Chaetops frenatus | reverse complement strand
AAAAAACTGGCAGCAGATCTAGACCTCTAATTTTCATAGGAAGCTGCTCCAATATAGAGATCCAAGCTGGACTAGTTGATCTCCAGAGTCCCTTTCAAATGTGAAATATTCTGTGATCTTGTGATTCTGGATGTTTTTAGGGTAAAGTATCTATAAACAACAAAATTCAGATATTTGACCAATCCTGAAGTGCCACCTAAAAATCTCTTTGGTAGATATTCACAATGATTCATCTTCTTTAGCTTTTACTAAACATTTTTCTCCCTCATGGAGGATGTGGATTTGAGTCCCTCTGAAGAAGAAGCTGCCAGTCTCTCCTCTCTATAGTCAACTGGGATAAAAACAAACAAACCAAAAAAAAAAAAGAGAGGGAGGAAGATAAAAATTAGCTTTTCTAGGCTAAATTTAGTTTGTGTAAATGCACTTCTTTTGTAGCCATATTCCAAGAATACGGTGACACAAGTGCAGCAATAAAATATTTGGACTCCGTGATGGTGGCCAGACATATTCACCAAGTACTAGAGAATATTATTTAGAAAACTCAGACAAACACTTGACATATGATGGCATACCAAGTACTGATAGATGCACAGAATAAAAAACTCTACTGTGAATAAATGCATTATTTAACTAACAGTAGATACTGACAATAATATATATGTCAATAAATAATATATAATATATATGTGGAATCACCCTACTATTGGTATACTATTTATCCATAAGGTAAGATGTATAGATCTTACTACAAGTTCTGAATTTTTTTGGGCCATTTACATACACCAGACATATTTGAGTATACCAGAAGGAACTGTCCATGCTTAACATGTATGTCTAGACAAAAAGAACCTGAATGCATCCTGACATTTCCAATCAAACATTTATTGAAGGCATTTCCTTTTTTTTATAGTTGGGGGAAAATGCTTCTTGGCTTTTTCTTGTTGTTGTTTCTTTTCTGTTTCTTTTGCAGTTCAAATTGTAGCAAAAGGACAAAAGGCATTAATTTGAAAATAGAAGGAGTAACACCCACTTTCAGCCAGGGAATGCTACCAAACCTTTACACTTGCAACAATGAATTATTATTATTATTGGTTCTCATTGCATTTTGCTTAACTGGTATTATTTGAAAACTCACTAAGAAACCACCATAATCTGTCTTCAGTTTAATACTTAAGATGGATAGATTTGCACATCATGACTGTTATATGAAAGGAAGCATTTAATAATTCAAAATTGCAAGGAGTTCTTCCAATACCGATTGATTTCTAGTAGACAGTGAATCTCTTAACTATTGCAGATAAAGTTGAACAAGAATTTCTGAGTTTACTGTGTCCTACTGAATTGCATGTAGTGGATGAAAAGCACCTTCCAGATCTGCCTCAGAAGCCCAGGCACGAGCAGAGGAGGTGCTCAGCCTTCAGGGCTGGGGATGTCACTGCATTTCTGGGCTTTTCAACCACGTGCCCATCAAAGGACATGAATTGCCCATTTGGGTAATGACATATTCCCAGCATCAGGAGTAACAATCTGCAACACTGCATGCATGAATGTTTTTGGTGTCTAAGTTATAATATTCCATTTTTAATGATGCTGTGTCCTTGGTTCCTCCTTCTCCCTCATTACTTCAGCGCTAATTTGTTTAACTCCTTTTCACCTAGCATTCAGCTACTTTTTGTCCTTCTCCAGGCATAATATCTTAGACCTCTCTTTTAAAAAAGCATTTAGAGAAATAAACCTGCTGTCTACAAATGGGAATCTCCTTTCCCATCTTACTCAACTCCTGGTATATTCAACAGCTCTGGAAAAATTCCAGATATGAAATCCACTTCCTGTGGTACACAATGATATTTTAATACTACCACTGTCAAGAAAAGCAGCATTTTCTGTTCTCCATTTTGTTTGCAAACTCCATTTGCCAAGTTTGATGCTTTCTGCAGAACCTCCTCTTTCTCTTTTTTTATCACAGCATATCCAAATTCTTCAACAAAAATGAAATAAAATTTTATATTTAAATTTTTCCCCATCACAGCCTTTAGTCTACTCAATATACATCTATTTTCCAACAGAAAATATTTGTCCTGCCTCTTTGATCCCACCCTTTCTTTATTTTTTCACTCCTGTTACTCTTCACCATCATTCCTTTTCTTTAAAATCTTTCCTGATTGCACACATAGTCTTGGCAATTTTTGGGATAAGCTGTCCTTTACTCCAGTTTTTGCTCCATCTAATCTCTTCCTCTTCTCCTCATCAATCTTTAATTGATAAAAAAAACCCCTCCTGGCATCCCTATTAGTAACATTTTTCCAATTTTTTTTTTGTAAATAATTTTATTTACTTAGTGTGCTAGACAGGTTCTCTATAAGAATGAAGCCACTGAGAAAAAAAAATAAAATAAGAATGGTTTAAACCAATTACATATACAATAAACATCAGGAATATTGATCAGCAACTCATTAAATGGGAAGAGTACATTAAATTAACTTATTACTTTATATTTCCAAATATAAACTCCCAAGTACATTTTATCTTTCCTGTAGCAGAAGTTCAAAAAATGTAACAATTGTAAATTTAAATTATTTGAGACTTATCAGCATCCTGAGCTGTGTTAGGAAGAGCATCACCAGCAGGTCCAAGGAGATGATCCCTGCAGTCTCCCCAGCACTGGTGAGATCACACCTGAAGAGCTGAGCCCAGTTCTGGGCTTACCCCAGTGGGACAGAGACAGGGTCACACTGGAGTAGGGCCATAAAGGCAAGGGCCTGCAGCATCAGTAATTTTGGGGGGGTGGCCCTGAGTGCCAGGTGCCCACCAAAGCCACTCTACCACTCCCCTCCTCACCTGGACAGAGCAGAGAAAATATCATTAAAGGCTCGTGGGTCAGGATAAGGACAGGGAGAGATCCCTCAGCAGTTACTGCCATGAGCAAAACAGTTGACTTGGCAAAATTCATTTAATTCAGTACCATTAATTTGAGTAGTATAGTAAGAATTTGAATCAAATATTAAAACACCTATCTTCCAACCCTCCCTTCTTTCCAGGCTTAATTTTATTCCCAATTTTCTCTTAAATCCTCTTTCCCAGCAGCACAAAGGGACAGAGAATGGGGGCTGTGGTCAGTTCATCACTCAGTGTTTGTGCTGCTGCTTCTTCCTCAGTGGGAGGGCTCCTCACACTCTTCTCTCCAGCACTGAAGAGAGTCCCCCACAAACTTGAAACTTGATCACAGGAAGAGCTATGGTATGGTATTGTACTGCACAGGATCCTAAAAAAGATGTAAAGTCTCCAGCTTTGCATACTCAAAATCTGACTGGACATGGTCTGGACAACCTGCCCTGGCTGATGCAGCTTGAGCAGGGCAGTTGGACTGCATGATTTCCAGAGGTTCCTTCACACCACAGCTATTCTAGGATCCTCTGATTCATACAGCTTTCATCTGTATCAGAATACTACAGAAAATATTAATAAGAAACTAAAAAACAAAACAAAAAACCCAAACAAAACAAACAAACAAACAAAAACACACACACACAAAAAAATAAACCCAACCCCCCCAAAAAAAAACAAAAAAAGAAACACCAACAACAAAAACAAACAAACAAACAACCCCCAAAAAACCCACCAAAAAAAAACAAACAGAAAAAAAACCAAAACAAAACAAAAAAAGAAGAAAAAAAAACCCACAAAAAAAACAAAAAAACCCCCAAACAAACCAAAAAAACACCACAAACCACCAACCCAAAAAGTTCTCAGGCATTACTCTCCACCTTTTTGGCTTTTGAATTGCTTTCTTGTAATTAAAAACTGATACCCTGCAGAGTGCTTAGCTGAACTGCAATAAAGAAAACGGTTTGAAGACTATCCATCCATAGAAAGAAGTCTTACCTGGAAAAAGACATAACAGGGTAAATGTTGACAGATTAATGGGATTGCCTCTGGAATTGAGTGCTGTTGTGGGTAGGCCCTCCCACAAACATGTCTTTTTCCAGAATAAAAAAAAAACCTTAAAACCATTTGATTGAATCAGCGAAAATCTTTCCAGCTACAACAGTAGAAAGGGAGAAGGTGAAGAAAATGGAGCCTGATATTTGGCTGAGCACACACAGGTGAGCTCCAAGATCCTGTTCTAGGGGTTTGACACCTGGTCTGAGCTGCTTTTGCCAGTAGTAAGACAGCACAAGCTTGAGCCTCCCAAGAAAATTCCTGTATCAACCTGGAATTACAGCATCCATGGATAGAAATAACAACCACCAGAGTTTTGGAAGCTCTGGCAACTTAGAACTTCAAATGCTGACTTCCTGAACATATTTTTGAACCCTCTATGCTTCACGGACAAGAATCACACTATATCGCTTTTATTTCCAAGAGGTCCATTCTGAGATCAGGAAAAGAGAAATTAAAATATACAGAATTTACTAGTGCTTGCTTAAAAAGCTGAATTAAAAAAACCTCCAAGCATTAACTTTTTAGAAAATTGCACAGAGCTAATTTCTCTGATGTTTCCTAAATTTTAAACTTCCTTTGCAGATTAAATTCTGTCTGGTTGAATCCTAGAAACTGTCATCAGATTAGAATAAAACAATCCAACACCACTGCCAAAAAAAAAAAAAAAAATATTATCAAGCCATTTTAGAAAAGAAAACTATAATCCTATAAATTTAAGAATAGCAGCAGATTTAAATTCACAGTCAGGTGGTAATCAGAGCCATATGGATTAGCTCTAACTCAAAGGGACTGTGAAGTTGTGTAGGAGACCATAGGGAGGTTCCTACTGTAAAATCTCGATCATGAGCTTTACACCAATAATTAGAAGAGTCTGCCACCAGGTTTATCTCCAGAGGATGAAGACAAAATTTTATCCTCATGTGCAAATCTGTCTTCCTAATTCTGCCAGCAGACATAAAACAATAAGTGGATTAAAGCCAAAAAAAAAGGGCAAAAAAATGGCTTTGTCTCCCCCAATAGCACTTTAGAGGATAAAGTTCCTTGGAGACTGCTTAAATTCAAAGGAAAGGAAGAGGGGGAAAGACTGTGGGCCTAGTTGAGGATTTGGCCCAGGTGAGTCTATCTAGATCCAAGACAGACAGCTACAAATGAGCCAAGATGAAACATTTCTGACTGCAGCAGACAAAGTAGGATGGGAATGATGATTACACTGCTCTGCAATGGGGATTGCGGTAGCCAACTCCTCTGAATGTAGGCACTGATCATCCATTTCAAAATTAAAGATACATTGTTCCCTGTGAAAATGAAATCAAGGACTCGACTCTGATCTCCCCCATTACAGAACAAATCAGGTAATGCAAATCAAGTATCATCTTGTAAGGTGATCTCTCCTGGAATAAATTTGACAGCAGAGACAGACGTGTCAAAAAGCCACTACAACAATACCTAGGAGGCTCACTGGCACTCTGAACTGTCATTTGCTCTCTGATATTTCTGGCAATTTATTAAGGAATGGCACCTAGCTCTAGCTGGGGATGAACTTAACACCAAAAAAAAAAAAAAAAACCAAACCAAACCAAACAAAAACAAACCAAACCAAAAAAAACAAAAAAAAAAAAAAAAAAAAAAAAAAAAAAAAAAAAAAAAAAAAAAAAAAAAAAAAAAAAAAAAAAAAAAAAAAACCACCTGCACCAAACATCAGAAACATGAATCCTTGTGCCTAAGGAAAACCTTTGGGCACTGCTGAAATCCTTCAATTATGCAGTGACAGGTACCAAGCTGAGTTTCTGAGCCCAAGTCTCTCAGAAGGTAGAAATGCCTCCAAGCAACTGCCTGAATTCTCCTGGGCCGTTTAACTGGATGGAGAGTGCAGGATAGATCCTGTTTCTGCATCAGGGCAATTCTTAAATAAAATGTTGTCCCACTGATTTTACCCAGGAACGCACCCACCAGACATCCCCAGAATTACCTGCTGGATCCCCTCTGGCAAACTGTGATTGTCCCAAACCTGCCCATTCACTGTCACCCCCAAAGGCCTGGTTAGAGAGCCCTGCTCAGAAGGGGCAGATTCCAGAATTTCCACCTCACTCGACCATCTATTTGCATGCTGGACTTGGGGGCATTTGCCACTAAAATCTCCTTTGAAACTGTCCCACTTGGTGTGAACACAAACATTACACATATAAATATAAATACATACGAATTCATGGCAAGATTTAAATGTTTTCCTGTGTTTCCTACCTGCTAGCTCTATTTTTTTTCCTGCTTCCTACTGTGAATATTTGCAGTGGCATAGCCTCAGTAAGAAAATGGTGTGAGCAAAATCCATTAAGAAAGTACAAGGCCCAGATGGTTGCGACATTCTCTGAGAAGATTGGTGGGAAAAAGGTTGTCTTATTGGCTTGCATTAGAGACTGTGACAACTAAAAAACTTTCCCTTCCTTCCCTGACTGACCTGGCTACCAGCTAGACTGAGCAGCCTTTACTCTGTCTTTTTTTTTCAGTGTGAGGAAGATCTGACCTGCCTTCCAAGCCACTTTTAGAGAAAAGTGGAGTCCCAAGAAGCACTGAATAGAATCCTTTAGGCTGAAGTTACTTGTCCAGGTTTTATTCCCCCTCATTCAGACTTCATAATGTTTAGTTTATATGTCTTCTGCTTCAGCTTGCTGTCTTGAGGGTTCTCCACCCCTAATTTTTCTTGCTCTTCCCAGACATTTCTCATGGAGACAGAACAAGTAATCTGAGGCAGACATTTCCTATAGGTACCTCTGCTTTTTTTGTGCCTATGCATATGGCTTCACTAGTCAGGAAAAACTTTACTTTTCATTAAATGAACATATTACAAAGTCATTAACAAAAACCAAGTGTTGACTCTTCAACCTCCCACCACACCTATTTGACTGTTTTCAAAAGCCAAACACCAGCTAAGGTTCTCTTTTATTTCAACCATAAATGACACAATTAAATGTAGGTACTGGGCACTAGTTATCAATGTACAGTGCTGAAATCTACAGAGATTCCACAATGGTTATACTTAATAAACTTTCCTAAATAAAGCTTTAAAAACAAACAAAGAAACAAAAAATATAAAAGTCGTTGTCACTTGTAATATTAATGCAATTAATGTTTGAATATGTGAGTTATGAAAAAGTTCTGCACAAACCAGAACTCATGGAGTGCAGAAGATGCTTGTTTTTCTAATTTCTATTTTGCTGTACAGGAAAAGAAAGGGTGACATTTCCACAGTTGAAGTTAAAAACACCTCTTCTCTGAAAAATGGATTCTGGGAACATCAACAATATACAATCTATACAGGGTATGTGTATCAACTGAGAGGGAAAAAAATGAGGAAAACAATCGTTAAGACAAACAGCAGACTAAACTAAACCTGACAGACTTGAGTGATGACATAATACCCTTTTACTCTGTGATGGTGACACAAAAATGCCAAAGGACACAAAGCTGTCAGTCTTGTTGTTTATCTTCTATCTAAGACTAATAAAAGGAGGTTGGAGACTGACAGAACAGACACAGGGACAGTCCTAGGCATTCAGTTTGCACTCTGAAAAAATGTATTGATGGATTTAGGGGTGGCTTATTTGTTATTGCCTTTTTCTGCATTACCTTTGTGAGCTCCCACAAACTTTAGATATAACTTTTTTTTAAGCTATCATTGTTTTCTTCAAATCCATGTTCAGTAGTTATATTTGCTGATATTGCAGTGCCCTAGTAATTTATTAGCAGTATCAGCTTCTGGACAATTGTCCAACTTAGTTGAAAACAAAACTAAATTTTGCATGGCCCCTTAGGTGGCATCATGGTGAATAATGGAATATTATCAAACAATTCTATTTTTAGCTGTTTCAAAACAAAGCCTAAAAGCATCCTGCCACATCAGCTCCTAACTACTAAAAATGGTAAGTGACACAGGTCTCTGTAGAGCATAACACTGAAGCAGCAACATTTAATTTTAGCACATAAATCTTGTAAGGCAGGTAAAACTACAAAGAGAGAGAGAGAGCAAGGGACAATCTACACAGTGAAGTGTTGGTGAAAAAAGGTGACTTTTCTTTTTTTTCCCGTTTACTTTGTAAGAAACAATTCGTTGAAAATACTCTTGAGATGAACCAAGTGTCTTTCAGAGTTCTGCAGAATGACTCAAGGGGAAAGTAAGTCTGTGTTATTAAAAACACAGGAGATAGCATTTGCAAAATTTTCCCACACAAGGATGCAATGCTAGTGGATCTCAAATTACTCTTCTTTATTACTCAAGAACATCAAATAACCAAAGAAGGGACCCTATAAAGCCACAATGTCTTGTAATTCATAATTCATTCCTTTCTCTGGAGGGGTTATACAGATCTATACTAGCAAGGTACATCTTTAATACTTTCAAGAGGTATTTTCTCTCCTAAAAGCAAACACACAGGGCCTTTAATTCCTGATTCACTCCACCTCTCATACAGAAACTAACGCTGAGAGAGAGGCACAGTCCTGAGGAGTGAGCAATCTGTGTATTTCCCACTGAGGCTGGCCTGCTGAATGTGCTCCTGAGAAACACACGATCTGCTTCTGCTTTGGTTCCTATTTTGGGGCTTGACCTTGTCTGGAGTCACTTTTGCCTCACCGGACCCATGATTTCTAACCCCATGCAGTCACAGTGACTATTCCTTCCATCTAACATTTGCTGTCAAGGGTTACTGGGGAAAAGGCAAGGTAACCAAGAAAGGTGGAGATTCAGCTCTCATTCCAGAGTGCAAAACATTCCTTTATTGCCAGAGAAACACAAATCGACTGAGTTTTAATAGCTCTGTTCATCTCTTAGTTGCTGAGTGCTGAGGCAGCAGCAACAAGAACAGGAACCAAGTGTTTGTGTGGAACACATGAACTGAACAGGCATTTCCAAACACTTTGAAGTCCCACTGCTTTAAATCCATGTGCTTGCCACTGCGGCATTTGAGATGGACTCAGTTCCAGTCTCCTCACTGACTACAAACTGGTGCCTCCTCCTTTCTCTTACTTCACTGATTTTGACTGATGATGTTCTTATTTCACAACCTTTAACAAATCATTTTGCTTTAAGGTTGTGCTTTGGCACTATACTTAACTGCCCAACATAAGCAGTACAATTCATGAAGTGAAGGAAAATCAAAAAACACCAGTCTCTTTCCTGTACTGCACCTGCATCACAATGCATATATATATATATATATATATTATAATGAGGTGTGTGTCAGGGTGCACCACTGAGCTACAGGCACATTATTGCAGTTGTTGAAGCTATTTCTCTCTGGCATCATGTCACAGTACCTGAAAACCCCCAAAGCTCAGAAATGCACACCCCATCATGTCTTATTACTTCAGCAATGTAGAAAACCTGTCTAGCCACTGAACCTGGCAGCAGAATACTCCTCCTCCATCCCTTTGTCCTGCATTCCACTCACGTGTTTCCAGTGACAAAAGAGGTTTTTATTGTTATTTCAGGTGCAGGAATCTGCAGAAGTTTCAGCCATCTTGTCTTCCTTGGGACAGGGCAAGAGGAAAATAAGTGAATAAAATACCTGAGTGCAGTAGAGGGGTTGTTAATTTACTGAAGTGTGCATTAGCTGAACTGCCTCTTCCTACTGTAGCACAGTCATTAACCTTCTTAAAGATATCAGCAGCTCTTACAAGCACATCCCCAGAAATTTATTAAAGAGACCTCTGCCTTTTCATATGAAGATCTGCCCTTATTTTTTCTGTATTTTTCCCCAGAAAATAGGTACTTCTTGTTAATTTTAATAGTATAACAAAAAACCTGATAACACATTTCAGTCTCCTGTATTTAGAACAGTAACATGATGCACTATCATTTAAACATTGTCACAAAACAAGTTTCCTTCTTTTCTACTTTTCTCTCTGTGCCACACTCCATAGTGAAACTTAGCAACAATTAAATTAATGCATTTAAACAAACCTGTGGTTTCAAGGGCAGCCTAAAAATACTGCTAGATAGCCTGAAAGCACAATGTTCTTTACACCCTCATGTCAGCTTCCTGTCAAAGTAGCTTTATTCTGACTATGAAAGAATGTGATCTGGACCAAAATAACAATGAAGGGGATCACTCAGAACTACTGAGATGTAATTCCTGCTCTAACACATTCCTCATCAGAAACAGATTCTCAGATGACATTGTACCAGTTAAGTTTCTAGCTCAAAATTTTATGTGCTTTGTAGTTCAAGACTTTAAGTGCTTTGCTAAAGTAACATTAACAACTTGTACAACATCAAATGGAAATTCCACTCACAGATATGTGCAATATATAAACAAACACCAGTACTGGGAAGAAAATAGCTCTAAACTGGACTAAAAGGCTTTGGGAAAAATGAGACATGAACAAAATGCCTAGGAGACAGGAATTTCAAGTGCTTATCTCAGAATTTATACCAATCTTTTAAATCTTTGTTAAACCTGGGTTTTACCTTCTACTCCTGTTCCAGAAAAGCAGATGATGCTTACTAGCAACCCAAAAGATACTGAGTCCATTGATATAGAAAAGAGGAAAGAGCTAAAGAAAACATGATTTCTTGTTATAATCAAAAAAAAAGGTGACATTCCATTCCTAGGGAGAGATTATATAGCATAAGGCTCATGGGTCAGCATAAGGACAGGGAGAAATGACTCAGCAATTGCCATCATGGGCAAAACAGACTTCACCTGGGGAAATTAATTGAATTTATTGCCAATCAAATAATCTGAGAATGTTTTTATTTAAAATCAAGTAAATTAGCATCACAAGACTCAAAGTAGAAACAAAAAAAATCATAGCATCTACCAACTCAGAGCCCTACAACTTATTATCTCACAGGGTAAAAAAACCACCACCAAAAAACAAACAAACAAAAAAAAAACCCACAAAAAAAAAAAAAACCCAAAACCCCACAAAAAAAAAAAAAACCCAAAACCCCACAAAAAAAAAAAAAACCCAAAACCCCACAAAAAAAAAAAAAACCCAAAACCCCACAAAAAAAAAAAAAACCCAAAACCCCACAAAAAAAAAAAAAACCCAAAACCACACAAAACAAAAAAACCCGAAAACAAAAACAAGAACAAAAGAAAGCACCCCAAAAAATCAAACAAAATCCCCCAAAAATAATAGTAAAATACCTCTCATGATTTAGAATATTTTACAGACTGGTAGACCTGTATTTTTTCAAATAAAAATTGGGAGCAGTTTCCACAGCCTGGAGCTCCTTGGGTAAACTCTAGACACCTACATTCCATTTTTCCATGGTCTGTGCCTGAATATAACTATAAACTGTAATTTTCACAGATTTGCATGGTGTTGTTGAACCAGAGCAACCCTCTGGCACAGCCATCCTCTGCCCCTTAGCCACAGAAGCAGCAGCTCATACATGCACAGTCACAGAGAAGAGCTTCCTTCTTTGTTTGGGCATACCTGGCAGCTGAAATGCCCAATATGATGAGAGGGAAGCAGTTTCTTACTGTGGCCTGTCTTTGTCACCTGGCCAAAGCAGGTACCACCTCAGGGTCCCCTGTGGGTGCACAGGAACCACACACACTGCAAATGTGCAATAGCACTGGAAGTAGCACAGTGCCACTGCAGGGGCTGGACTAAAACAGACAGCCAGGCTAAGCTGTACCCAGAAGTGAAGGGAAAACAGGATTTAATACACAGTAAAAATGTGTTTCTACATAAAACTGTACTTTTCTTGGTGGTTATGGCTCGAGTTCACGGCCTTTTGAACAGCCTCAAACTAAGGTGCCACAAAGAATGCATTAGAGACAATAAGGAACAGCAGTACAGTCCCCACCAAAGCTGGTTCTGCAGTGCACAGTGCAGTACCACAGCAGGAATATCAGAGCCAGCATGGCACTGATTGCAGGGTGCAGAGATAGCTGACACCAGCCCAGCCGCATCAGCAGAACCCAGCAACAGCAGTGGGAGCACAGTGATGTGGTTATACCCCACCAAGGGCCTGTGCTGGTATTTCTGCACAGTCCTGCCCTTGGCTGCATATCTCAGTTGGTATCTCTGCCCCCTGACTCACATTCTGATATTTTTCAAGGCTTTTTGCAAGGCTTTTGTTTCACTACCACAGCAATGCTGCAATTCACTGTGGGAAATTTCCAAGTTTTTTTCCTATTTACTGAGTTGAATCTCATTTTACTGGCACATTCGATGCTGTTAAAAAAACCCCACAAGACAGAGAACTGTTTTACTCTTGTAACTAATTATGTGTAACCTTCATGTTAAGGAAACCTTTTATCCTTCAGATACTGTACTATGCCATTACAAAGTGGGTAATAATTGTCCAGCAGGACTAGCAAGAGTGCATCAGAATTCACAGTAACGATTTACAGGACCATTAATTGCCTAAATATTTGATCAGTCTCTCTATCATTCCTCTATTGCAGTATTTATTTTAGATTTAAGTAGTTTTCCTATGCTCATTATCTCAGCAAATCATACTGGAAATAGTTCTTCAGATAAGTTTTTACAGCATAGAATAAAAAGTGACTCTTAAGTCTATAACCAGTAAGATAAAGCAGAAATTATTTTCCATTTTTCATTGCAAGGTGATGTTTTTGCTAATCAGACCACCCGAGGCAACGCACCATAAAAGATCATTCGGCACAGAGAATATATATCACAGATAAGCTTAATTACTTGGCAAAGGGGAAAGAAAACTGCTCTGTGAAATAGCAGACAGGTCTCATATTGACCTGACATGAGCAGACAGAACTGATTGCTGCTATTCTGCACCTCAGACATGGTTGTGTTTCACAAAAGCTCTGCCGGGCATAGGCAAGTTACCCTCTGCAGCAGAACCAGTTTTTTCACTTTCCACTCCACACTACTGGATCTGGGCTCTAAGGGGGTTCTGCAGGGCTCAGTCTTAGACCGAGGTTTCT
The DNA here is from genome assembly GCA_013400775.1 of Chaetops frenatus. Classification (NCBI taxonomy): domain Eukaryota; kingdom Metazoa; phylum Chordata; class Aves; order Passeriformes; family Picathartidae; genus Chaetops; species Chaetops frenatus. The sequence goes on along the minus strand of VZTR01029538.1, from coordinate 37,341 downwards.
TCAACATCTTCATCAATGTCCTGGATGCAGGACTCACAGGAGTGCTAAGCTTGCCAACAACTCTAAATTGGAAGGAGCTGTCAACTCCCTCGAGGGCAGAGAGACCTTGATAAATTAAGGTGAGTGATCACCAACAGCACAAAGTTTAACAAGGCCAAGTGCCTGCTTGTGCAGCTGGGACAGGACAATCCTTGTTGTGTGCATGGCCTGGGGAATGAGAGGCTGGAGAGCAGGGCCATGGAAAGGGCCCTGGGGGTCCTGGTGGGTGGTAAATGGGATATGAGGCAGCAGTGCCCTGGCAGCCAGGAGGGACATCCCTGTCCTGAGGCCCAGCATGGCCAGCCAGGCAAGGGAGGGGATTGTCCTGCTCTGCCCTGGGCTGGGGCAGCCTCACCTCCAGTCCTGGGGGCAGCTTTGGGGGCCACAACATAACAAAGACAGGAAGCTGCTGGAGAGTGTCCAAAGGAGGCCACGAGGATGGTGAAGGGACTGGAGGGGGAAGCCTCATGAGGAACAGCTGAGGCCACTTGGTCTGTTCAGCCTGGAAAAGAGGAGACTGAGGAGAGACCTCACTGTTGTCTTCAACATCCTCATGGGGGGAAGAGGAGGGGCAGATACAGATCTCTTTACTCTGTGACCAGTGACAGGACCCAAGGGAAGGGCATGAACCTGAGTCAGGGAAGGATTAGGTTGGATAGCAGGAAAATTTTTTTCACCCAAAGAGTGGTTGGGCACTGAACAGGCTCCTCAGGCAGCAGCACCAAGCCTGACAGAGTTCCAGAAGTGTTTGGACAGCACTCTCAGGCACATGGTGGGACTCTTGAGGTATCCTGTGCAGGGCCAGGAGCTGGATTCAATGACCCTGATGGGTCCCTTCCAACCCAGGATATTCTATTATTCCATGACCTGGTGGAAGAGTAGGATCAGTGAGAGCCCTGTACACTGACACTAAAGATTTACAACGAAACACTCTTTCAAAGACAATCTGTCACTATTAATCACATCAAGAAGCATCTTAATCAGCAAGAAGCCCTGCTGCAATCAATTACCAGGCAATTCCTGCCTGTGGGAGCCTTTGGTCCGAGCATGTCACAGTTTGACTGGAAGGGACACCTTCACTCACCCCCTGCTCCCCAAGGGAGAATTTCAGCATAACACATCCTCAAGGACTCACAGCTCAAGAACCAGATCCTTGGGCATATTAGCCCCACGGTGGGGAGCTTTGTGCAGGATTTTCCCTTTTGTATCCTAAGGTAGCCTAACTCACAGAGCAGCAGAGACAGGCCACGTTTACTTAGAAATTATAGTTATGGCAGCCTGTGTAACTCTTCATTTAACTGCCGAGATTGTGTTCTTTTTTGAGCCAAATGGAAGAGAAAAGCACACTGACAGGACTGCAGTATTTTTCCTGAGGTTAGGATAAGGGCATAGTTTTAATGAATTGCCATTAGATTAACTGATGGATCAAGAGGACTTGCAAGATCTGTCTAGTTTTCATCTAAGATGGAGACCAGCATGATGCAAATGTGCTGGGCCACAGAGGAAGACAGTGCTTAGGAGAAAAAACATCATAAACATGACATTATCTTTCAAACTCCAAGGCACAGTAGACATACAATCTCTAAGATAGATATATAAATACATAAAAAGCCCTCAAGTACTTGTAGGTGTGCTCAAAACAACTTTTTTTTTTCCTTGAAGTTAAAATCATGACTTCCCTAGCTCACATTAAGTATTGGTAGCACTGATTTTGCAAGAAATATTCTTCAAAACACATCTCAAGGGTATACTAGACTATATTACTTTCATTGAATAGGAAGTTAGTGACATAAAATCCTTCATCAATAATCTTAGAGTAGTCCTGTTCTATTCCAATGCAATTTATGCTGCTCAAAAGCTTTCGAGGTACTTTCTCTCCTTGAATAATGATGCCTCTTCTTTTACTTTGCTCTCCGTGGCTGGCACACCATTTTAGATTTGATAAATCAAGCCCTAAAAATTTTATGATTATTCCAGTTGTTTCAAGCTCTCCTTTCACACACTATTTTCCTGTCTTATGTTTTCATTCTCTTTTCCTTTCTTATGTCACTGTACTTCATAAATGCACTTTGTTTTACAGAGTTTTGCTAGCCTGGTTTTTATTCTGCCTCTTTATTATTATATTCTGCTGCTTTTATTCCTTTTGTTTTCCCTTTATCTACTTTCATGTCTCTGTACTGTTACATTGTGCTGAAGTACACAGTAGGAATGAAGCCACCATGCATTTTCAGGAGGGTGTCTGAATTTAGAAGGGCAAGGGGTTCTACCCTAATTTGGGCTTGTTTTTCCTGTAGTAACAAGGTAATTACTCAATTGTACTTTCAGTTTAATTACACTACTATTACACTAGCCTCTCCTTTTAATAACCATTGAGAGGTTTGCAAAATGGTGGTGGCCAAGACAATGATGGCCATGGCTTTCACACAAATTAAATACACTGGAAGCTGCTATTTGATCACACTAGAGTGACAAGCACATTAGGAGAAAAGATAACACAAAGGGAACTAAACAGTAAATAACTGCATGTTTCCTGGGACACTTGCATTATACACATTTGAGAAGCAGATAACCTGTCATGGCTCAGATTACCTGTCTCTTTCTCCTCATACTTTCACATGTTCTTTTTGCCTTTATTCCAAAAATTATGTTGCAAATACAAATCCATGGAAATACTCTTTAACAACTGAAACATTCTAACAACTAATTATCTAGAATTTAGAGTGCATTATTTCAGATGTTAATCAGATTTCTTCTGGGATGACACATGAAAGAGATGAAGCAATGGATTCAGAGCAATGCTGCCTGCAGGAGATACAGACACAGTGACTGCACTGCAAGGGAAGATGCCCAGTCTCCTCCTCTATATAAGAATATGGGTCTGGTAGGCCTGTGCTAATGCTGAATTCGCTCTTTAGACCTTTAGATATCTTCAAAAATTGCTTTCCTAAAAACACATAATTTTCAGAATTTCTGAAAGCCAACAATTTCTTAATCGGCAACAAGAACAGAAGTAAATAATTTCATGGCAGGTAATTGAGGGAACCTTTATTCACTCCTGGTTTTCTCCCATTTTTTTTCCCCCCAGTCCTTCCTTCCCCCTGCAAACATATTTCTGTTCTAAACTCTCTGTTTTGAAACATAAAAAAGTGTGTACATGGAACTGACCTCCTGAGTAGAAGACTGAGTGGCAAATAATTCACTTCTGTCTGACTGTGATTTCATATTTACAAGGTAGCAGGGNATATATGAAATAATGAAAAAAAATAGTTTACCAATCAATTTATAGAATCCTTTTGCTTTTTGACTGAAGGTTTTCAACCCTTACCTCCATTTCTAATGATAATTATTTTGCTAATGCTATGAATCCATAGTTCCATTAGAGTGCAAAATAACTGTGGGAGGTAAAGTCCCAATTCTCTCTTGCATTTAATAATTTTCTTCAGTCTTTTCAGTTACTCTCAAAATGTTATGAAAATTGACAAGTTTGCTATTTCTGATGATACTTATACTAGTAATCTAATTACTTCTTCCTGTTCTGTGACTGTTATGCAATTATATTATGCCATGAAAACAGCATGTTCTGTCAAATTGTTCTTTTTGTTTCTTCGAGAAGGTTTAGTACATTAAAAAAAAGAGAAAAAGCATTCTCTGTGACAAAGCCGTAGAAAAACTGCCAGCAAATTTTTTTTAAATTATATTTATAAAACTCTTACTACTTAATGAGACCTTCCATTTACTGGAAGATATTGAGTGTATGAAAATAAAATCTTACATCACAATGCACAATCTCTGAGATGTTCCATGCCAATCATATCAGATTTTTCTGATATGACTCAATCAAGTACAATTTAATCAGAACTAAATTAAATGTCCTCCATTAGAATAAAAATGGGATTCTTATTCATTCTCTTATCATATTTCTAGTTTCCACTACTTTATAAGGATTAAGGAGCTCAGTGATGCATTTTCAGCTGATCTTTTGGTCTGTTCTCCTAAATACCCAGCAGACAAGACACCATGTGTGATAAGGGATGCCTTTCTTGCTGATGACACTGGGACTGTAGGAAATGACAAGCTGATAACATCTCTTCCCCTCTAGCTCTAAGTCAGTTCCTTGTTTTAGCTAACCATAGCTAAAATGAGAGCCATTTTCTGGGACGAACTACATCTTTAGCCTAACAATAGAAGTTTTCCTAAATAAAAAGAAATGAGTTTGGCAAGAGAATATCTCTGGAGAAAAACACCAGATGATGCTGTGTGGGTAAATTTCAAAATTAAACTGAATAAAACACAAGGAAACTATTTCCAAAAAAAGAGAAAAATCTTGAACCAGAAAGGAGGCAACCTTCACTGAAGAAAGAGATTAATAATATTTTACATGAATATCTAAATGTCATATTTTTGTGGGCAAACTCTTCAGGCTCACCAAGCCTGAGTCACCATCCCTGGAGGTGTTCAGCACATGGCTGGACATGGCACTCAGTGCCATGGTCTGGTTGACAAAGGTGTGATTGGTCAAAGTTGGACTTGATGATCCTTTACGTCTTTTCCAGTGTAAATTATTCCATGATGATGTTTTTGCCTTTGTCCAGCCTCAGCTAACAGGAAAAATTGGCCTAAGATTATCCAAAAAACCTACTCAATACATGAGACCTTTTCCTTGTGCCTAAGGTTCTTAAAGTAAGACTTCACCAAACCAACAGTGTAATCCATGAAAATAAGGTGGAGCTGAAAGTCAAGACTGTAATTCTCTCAGATAAAATATGCAGCTGCCTCAGGTCACACAGGATATGGCCACAGCAATCTGCACTGGGCTATTACAAGTGTTTATTAAAAAAAAAAAAAAA
>VZTR01029538.1:5173-32438 GCA_013400775.1 Chaetops frenatus | reverse complement strand
TTATAAAAAAAAAAAAAAAAAAAAAAAAAAGCAGCAAAGAGGGGCATCCTCAGATGTGATTAAAGAAAACACTGGAATTGCAGAACACTGAATGAACTGCTGTCCTCTAAAATGGTTTTGTGATGAGCCAGCCTTGATTCATTCCATGTCAGCAAAGCCTGTCAAATGAATGACACACTTGGGCATGGAGCATTCCTGCTTCACACTGCCAAGGGAAAGAGGATGAAAAGGTCCATCTCCATACATTCAACCCTTTCCCTAATGGTTTACCTAATGATAAGTATTAAGCATTAAGCAGATGGGAGAATTGAAACAGAGGTGACATTTGATGCATATGTTAGCATCTCCTCATTCTTGTGTATCAAGTGCTCCAAAAAGGCAGGGAGAGAAAGAATGAATTCTTTTCATTTTCCCTAAATTTAATTCCTATGTGAGAAATCTCCTTTCATACAAGGACTTGAAATGAACAGCTGATTTCCTTGGGAATACCCTGGGGGTTGCAATGAAAAGCTCACAATAACTTTCACAGCTTCCCTTCAGCAAGTCATTTGGATGCTTGCTCCTCATCTTAAAACCTTTTCCTAGGTATGACCCAAGACTCAGGAATTCATAACACTCCACTGATGCAAAATCTATGGAAGACTTGCTACTGTCCCGTAATGTGTATAACAGCACTGTTTCACTGCAATGACAATTGCAAAGCATGGGCATGTGAATTCCATATATCTATAACAACCCTGGCTCCTATCTTTGCTAGTAACAATTGTTACAAAGAAAAAAAAGTGATTATTTGAATTCATAATTTTCTTCTTAGGCTTTACAAAAAGTAAACTACTACAGATTGTAAAAAGTAAACTACTGCAGATTGGCTTCTAAAATAATGAAAGGCATGTGCTCCTTTATACTGCTTCTTTTCACATGGATGAGGAGAGCTAAGCTGTTTATCACTTACCATCTCAGCTGGCTAGTATTTAATGGCTTATTTCTCTGAGGAAGTAAGAAGGCAATTTTACACAAATACTTTCTACCTCACATGCTCTCCCATACACAGCCCTGTTCTCTTTAAACGTATCAACCAACCAATCAGTCAATTTATAGATATTTCCCTAGAAGAGGTGAGTAAATCCTGAATATTTTGCTTGGTTGAACTCCTGCTGTGAAGTGCCTCACCAACAGGACATTACAGCCAGGCAGGCCTCAGGTGGCTGCTGGACCCTTCAAGGAACACTTGGATCATGTAACAAGGATTGTGCCTGTTCATGGAAGGGAGAGGGACTAGCAGCCTTCAGTTCTTGAAAATTACAGTCTGATTGTGGAAAAAGAACAATAAAAAAGGCACTGCTTTTAACTTGTCCTTGAGCCAGCACAGAGTTTGCTGAATTTTGTTATGGACGCCAGTTATTCTAAAATTATTCCTCAAATATTTGAGACAAGCGTTTTAGAAGTAGTTTAAAGAGGTACCAGTATCCTGCTGATCCAGAATAAATTATTTTTCACTCTCCTGTTAGTCAGTCTCCCTCACTGGAGATATTAAAAGATTCCCTGGACACAATCCTGTGCAATGTGCTCTGGGATGACCCTGCTTGATCAAAGAGGTTGGACCAGAAGACCTGTTCTGATCCCTTCCACCCTGAGCCATTCTGTGATTCTGGGGACTTTGAGAAGTAGATAAGAAGGTTAAGATATTCACAGACCTATTTTTGAAAAGCAGGGAGAGGAGTTATTTTTGCATTTGCAATTAATACTAGGCTGCTTCAGTGCTTCCTAAGCAGGTAGAATACCTGGATTCATGTATGATCCAAGTGGATTTTTTTTCTTTTATTCCGTGTAACTGTAACTCTATCCAAGTTTTGGATACCCAGATGTTAAAAGCACCTTAATTTCTGTGCAAAGGATAAATGAGGATAAATTACTAAAGTAATGGAGGGAACTATATAAAACATTACTATTTTATCTGTATTTAGAAGCAAAAAAATCCATCACGACAATGGTTACTATATTTTAAAGTCATAATGAGTCACGTAGGTTTTATTAATGCTTAACATAAATTTTTTTAAATTCATCACAAAAATTAAAGTCCTCCTTCCTGAGTGCTTCAGGGATCCATATTTTCAACTGAAGTACATGAGGACCATTCAGAGAACAGAGAGAATGAAGCTTTGGAAAAGCCTATGGAATAGTCTTCTCTTTTAATCTCAGCTGGGAAGCAGATGTTTTAAAAGCCATTTAATGGCTGAGGATAAGGTCCAAGCCAGCTGTGCCAGTTTTTCTAAGCACATCATGCAAACACTTGCTCATATGGATGATATATTTTTATCACTGTAAGAACATTAAAATGGGCACATAAACTTGAAATATTAAAGTTCTAGAAAAAACCCTACCCCAGGATGATAACTGAGTCACAAAACCCTTCAGAGCCTCAGGGCAATAGTCTTATGTCACTGTTAAACTCCTACTTTTAGTGCATGTTAATCTTGAAAGTGACAACAGAAACCACATTTATGAAAAAATAACTTAATGAAGGTGGAACAAACTATAAACAACATTCAGTAAAGCTAAGCAATATTATGACAACAATTTCAAATTTGAGTTGCAAATTATCAAATAGTCTTTGTGAATTATATTACTTTTTTTTTATCTCATTGAGTAAGCTTCAGTAAAAAATCTTAAGGAAATGTATTTTGTAAGAAAAGAAAATGGTCCATATAATTATGAAGCTTTTATACACTTAAAATATTAGTGAATATAAAAGTATTATTCTGTTCATATGACTTAGTGGAAAAACAGACCAGTGATTCATTCAGTGGACAAGCAAAGCTTTATCATCTGTACACTGTTGATACAAAATTTGAAGGTGTGTTTTGTAAGGGGAAATGGATAAGAGGATAAAATGAAGTTTCTTTTGACACTTCTATAAAAAGAAGTTCAGAGGCAAAAAATGCATACACTGGACTACATTGTGTCCTTATTTGAGCTGACATTTTAGGGAAATTCAGAATTCAAGGACTGCAATCAAAAATGGGCCAGGATATTTTAAACTTAGTTCTCAGGGCTAGGGTATTAACATGTAATTCTATTGGTTTTGATAGGTACAACTTGCCTTGGAACTACCTGATGATCTATCCAAAGAATTATTTAATATTAGAATTTAACTACAAAATTTTGAAGTACTAACAGTGTCATTTAGGCCTCCTCATTTTCTAAAAAATGAACTCCTGACTTTTGGAAATTGTATTAAAAATATTGACATTGTTTAAATTCTTAAAATGAATACACTGTTACATAAGTTTTAAAATAGTACAGTTAAAAAACCCCATACAAACAAAAACAAAACCACAAAACTATTTAAAGTTAATATCTAACATGACCTGTATAGTCCACTTAATAACTGTTGATACCAATCACAGACAATTCAAAATGGCAAGGAAATATAAGGCAGGAAGGGTTTTCACATTCAAATAACTGCTGTCCATGTTAGATGGGAAAAATACCATGCTAAAATACTTTATAAGTTCAGGAAAAAACTTGAACTGAGTCCTACAGTGTGGCATAAAACCTAAGCAATTCTCTAAATTCTCAGTTTCAATCCACTTTCAAATTTGGGATAGTTCACCTTCTATGTGTCTTGCCATGGGCAAGAACAAACTATTGTGTGGTTTCCTTTTGATGAATTGTTGATAGAATGGAAAGACAGCAGCAAGAACATCAGTAAAGAAAGCAAATTCTGAACACTCCTGATATCCATCAGACTGCAAATATGACAATAAACTGGATATTTAAAATGTAGCCCAAGGCATGAAGTTGTCATTATCATATATTTAAAGGTAATCAAATGTTCCTGGCAATCAACTTAAGAATATTGTAAAGTTCAGTTAAAGAGAAAAGTGAGTCTCTCTAAACCATTTAGGAAAGAAACCCTTTCTGTGCTTAAAACTTCTGGAGACAGAAACTCTTTTTAGTTGCAGCTTTTGCTTGTGGAGTTTAACAGGATCACAATCTACTTACAACAGCTATTAACAGTTTCTGTTTTAATTATCCTTTTATCAGAGACAGTACTTTGCATTGTGGCAGCATATAAAACAAAATACAATGGGGAAAAAAAAGTACTGAAAAGGACTCACAGATAATAATGAGTGGGTTTATCAGAAGTTTAATAAATGTTTTTTTGCAGGAGAAAATATTGCTTTATGCAGAGGGCATTCTAGCATCTCCAACTAGCCCACGTAACTCTTCAAGCCAAATCCAAGACCATAATCCTCATAATGACTTGATTTGTTGGGAATAACTGTAGTAGAAACAACACCTTTAGGTTCTGCTGGCACTGGAAGACCAAATATTGAAACTTGAGGGAGAAAACGTCCTTAAAAAGCCTGCTCTGCTTCATTTCTTTTTCAGTGAGAATTTGCATCCTTTTCAAAGCTTTTTAATCCACACTGATGCAACACACATAACTAAGAATTAATGCTGCCCCTTCGTGTTTCTGGCTGCTCTCTCTATCCAAAGCTTCTCAATTCCTTTATCTTACTCTAAGTCCTCTTAAAATTCAAACCTGCAACGCTTCTTACCTGATGAAAAAGGGAATTCGGCAGCATGAGAAGGAAACACAGAACACGTGTTTGAGTTTGTGGAACTGTCATGTCCTGCAGATGAACTTTCTAGAATGAATGAATTCATTCACGAATGAATTCCATAAACAGCAGCTGAAAATATCAGGTGTTTGAATCCTGAGACCTTGGAAGTCACTGAAGTTTAATTAGTTCCTGACCATGGACACAGCTACATTATACCATATCAAATTCATCCTCTGGGAAGAGGAAGGATGGAAGGTTATCACCAGAGCTCTTTAGATTATATTTATGTGTATATATATATATATATAGTTAAGAAAGAGCAACATTTTGGTGGAAGTTTCAGAACTACAAGCAATCACGGATTGCAACCCTGAAAATGTAAACTTCAGGAACTGGCCTGAGGCTGGGAATTGCTGCCACCACAGTTTTGACTGAATGAGCTATCATTTGACCCTAAAGCACCTGTCCAGCCAAAAAATATCACAGAATGAATGACAACAGCTATTTCAGCAGTATTCATAGAGACAAGAACACACCAAGAGTCAATAGTGAAAGTAATAAAAAAAGGATAAACTTTCCATTACAAATAAAAACCAAGAAAACCTTTCTGATCCTGTTTGTACAAGAAATTGTGTATAATGCCAAAGCTTAGAAGTGGAGGGGAAAAAATAAACTCCACACATTCTGACTGTCAAAGGAAGAAAGGATGCCATGATAAACCCCAGAAACAGCCTTCAGAAAAATAAGCACATCTTTGTTTGTGTTAATACTTTTGCCACTGTATTTACAGTTTCTTTGAGCATTTCTTATCTCAAGTTATTACCCATCTCAAAAGCATGAGAGGAAAAAAAAAAAAACTTACCTAGAAAACCAACTACTAAAAAGTGATTTCAAAAATACATTTGAAATTATATAATAGGAATTACTCCTCTCCTCCTGCCTTTTATCATAACTTAATGATGCATTGCTGGAATTGAGTACTCAGTGCAAACTTCATGTGAAAGCTTTTGAACCTGGTGATGGCCTGACAATAGGAAAATCCTAAATTTTCAATTTTAGAAGTAAAAAGTCTCAAAGAGCTACGGTTTTAAGTCACGGTTTGGTATTTCAGGAATTACAATATTAGGAATTTGTGAAGAAGTCTGTATTTTTTTTCTAAGCACATCATGAAAACATGTACAACTTGCAAGTAACACAAACAAGAGAACTCCCTAGATCACTTTTTACCCTATTTGGGTTTTTTTTTTTGGCAAAACACCACAAAAAATTATCCTCAAATATAAAAAATATACATCTTCAGCATTCAGCTACTCCTTGATTCGTTTCCATCAAACAGCATGTTAGCCTATAACCACCTTACTTGCTTGTGACCTGAAAATTTCTTTTCACCTTGGGAAAATACTTACTTATAGCCAGATCTACACTTCCTTTGGAAAAGGAAACATTGGTCCAATATATAGATATAGAAAGAAGAAAAATTTCTGGTATCCAATCAGCTGTGACCTTTTAACATCTGCTACAAAATCACAGGAAGCTTTTCAATTAACAACTTTTTCAAACTGCTGCATTAAAACTGCTACAAATTATTTACTCAATTTCATTAACAAAAGGGAATTTCTGTGACACAGCCAAAATACCCCTGAGGAAAAGACAGCATGCTGTGTCTGGTCACGGGGCAATTGAGCTCATTTAACACAGGAGGGGAAAACAGTGGAAAGAAAATGAAAAGTGCCATGGCTGAGCCTGGAAACCTGACTGACAGAAAGTGATCACATTTCAAACAGGTTGTGATAGAGAAACCATCATTAAGCAATTCTGCTGTGGCATCAGGACACATTTGGAGCCAGGAGCCTGGAATTAGAACTCTGAGAGGAAATTTAGACACAGAGTACTTTTTTTTTGTTGTTGTTTTGTTTTGTTTGTTTGTTTTTGTTTTGAAATTTTATTTACAGATCTATTGTGAATTTTCTCCTACATCTACTGGTCAGCTAACTCTGGAAGCACCTACACTGTGAGGTCACTCCCACACATCTGATTACTCCCTGACTTGATTCATAGGAGTGTTGCAAGACACATATTGAAAGCTCCTGTGAATGACCCATTCATTTCTAACAGAACCCTGTAACAAAATATTCTTGGATTCTGGATGCTAGAATCAGATAACCAAGTTTTATGGTAATAGTATGACTTCCAGAATTCCAGTCCTACACTTTAAATATTGGGTCTTGTTGGTATTGTTCAGAATAAGTCAGTAATTTAAACACTGGTGATAATTTTATCTGTGATGTTGCTAAGGGAAGGACTGAGATGGAAACTCAAATTCACAAGGAGAAAAGCTGACTTGTAAAGCCTCATATGTTTAATAAAGAACCTGTCCTCTCTGAAACTACATAAACTCTGAAAGAACCTTCATACAGAGGAAAACAATTATTACATTTGCTGTGGGTTATCCAATATATTTACACACCTTTCACTTGAATAACACAAAGCAGTCTCAAAGGCAGCTGCTAGGAAAATAGCAATTACTACTTGCTCTGGTTGTTACATGATACCTAAACCCACGTCTTGAACTTAGAGCCACTGTACACTAACAAAGATGAAGATAGCCCTGCCCTCAAAGATGTAATAAGTACATGAGGCAAAGCACAGAAAGAAGGGACATTGAAATCCTCCAAGGCACAGGCATCATACAGAAACTGAAAAAGATGGATGGCCATATTTGCAAAAGTGGTTATTTAACAAAACAAAACCCACATCTGACCATCTCCCTAGACTTCCAGAGAGGAAAGGGTTCCTCACTCTCTGCCTGGTCCCCATCCCCAAGCTGAAAACACATAAAAAATCTTATGAAAAATCCTGAACATTCATTTTCTCTAGACCACAATTTTATAAGGGACAGATGCAAAGAGCACTTGTTACTGGAAACAGACAATATTTTTCTTCAATAAATGATCAAAGCCCTCAAAATCTTTTATCTGATGGTCAAGGATATTTTCTGTATAATTACAAATGTAAATTTGGAAACTTTTAGATGGAAGATGGCATTGAATATTAAATTATCAAAGTAAGATTTGTTTTAATGCTTATTCATGCTTGAACCAGAGTAATGCTGCAGAAATATGGCTAAAAATTACTATTGCCTTCATTAAAGAAAAAAAAAAGTGAGACATGAATACTTCCATCCATCCTAAAATAGATGATAATCCATCTTATTTACTAAAGGCTACATGAGAAAACTTTGATGGAAAGAGAAGTCAGAATCACATTTCATGAATCCTAACCCAGTACTTTAAGCATAAAAATAATATTTTTCTGTAATTACCAGTTTCCCCTCAAAGAGTTTCTGCCCTCAGTGTCTGAGAAGTCATTCTGCTACTGATAACCTAAAGTACTACAAAGTGATTTAAGATGAGGGTTTTTCTTCTTTCTGATAAGTGTTATTTTAGAAGTTCTGAGCTCCTTTGAAGCCATCTATGTTCCCTCTTCATTCCCCAGTTCTCTCCCCAGATCTGGTTTCTGACTCCCTTTTCTCTTTTAAATCCCCACCTTCTTCTACAGAAAGAAGCAGCCTAAAGAAGAGTACTGAAATCTCACCTCCTGACATTATTTGAGGACCATTTGGACATTCACTACTCAAAATCTTGAGTCCCACAAATCTTCAGGGAAACTGTGCAAAAGTGAAGAGTGCAACAAGGAGTACAGAGACTCCCCAGGTGATGTGAGATTAAAAGGACAATCTTTAAAATGGGTTAAATAGAATTTGGTGAGAACTAAACTCATCCATAAAGTGATGAGTTAGAAAAACTAGAGAATGCCGAGAGTCTAATTCCAAGTCTGTGCATTTGGACTTAAATTCCTTACAACTAGAACATCAGGGAGCTGATAGTTCTCATGAAGTATCCTATCAGTCCCCACCAAACGTGGCCTTCCAAAAGCACCTGATTATATTTAAATTATTATAACATTAGCCTGTCACTGGCACAAGTTAGCAAAGCAGTTCACTTGGAGGTTTAATTTGATATTATTCCTTTCCTTCTGAGTTTAGAATAAACAACTTGAAGTTTGCAGCATGACCTGGTTGAGAAGGGAATGCAAGAATTCTGCTGCTGGTGTGCTGTGAGAATGTCACTGTAAATTTGGAAATTTGGTGACCTTTCTGTGATGCACCACCCTCACCAGAACAACCTGGTGAGACAGCTGAGTCTTCACAGTCCTGGAGAGAAGCAGGTTTAATGATCAGAGGTTCTGTAATCTCCTTTAATCATCAACATCAGATTCAGTGACTCAGATATATTCAGAGGAAGAGGCTGTGGGGGAGTTTCTTTAAAAAGAGCAAGTAAAATAGAGTAAGCAAAGCACAAAACTAATTAAACTTGATGCAACAAAAAAACTCGAGCATTTTTGATGCAATTTATTAAGGAGAAAAAGCTGTGAAATTAACAGCAATCAAAAACTAATTAAAGTTGATGCAATAGGAGCAGTGAAAGAATGCCTGATAACATTTATTGAACCAAAGAAACATGGCTGTCAAGTTAAAAGAAATCAACCAAACTCTGTTTTTGAATAGTTACACAAAGATAATTATTCTCTGGATGACACTTAGAGAATAAGATTCAAGTCATTACCTCAAAAGACAAAAGGACTGACATGCTGTGTTAAACTGCCTGTGAAAGAAAGGGCCTCAATACAGAAACTTTATAAGTAATTCCTAGGTCTTGCATAAAACCAAATATGAATCATCAATCAAAAACAATGCACTGCTATTGCTGTATCAATTCCTTCTATAAACTAATATTTGACAAATATTTGGGAGCATACCTTGTGTAACAGGGTACTGAGAAAGCAGAGACTCCCGGTGTTTTCACCCTATCTATGAAACTCATTGCCTGAGTGCCTGGGGCAAGTAATTATCATCTAGGAGTCCATTTGTTTTAGGATTAGGATGCAAAACTCAATTCCTGATGTCAAGCACCATTTAAAGTATGGCTAACTGCCAGAAATTCTTTTTCTAAAGAAGGTCTTGGTGGGGAATAGTGAAGTGGGTCTGTCTGCAGGCAGAGCGAGGCACTTCAATTTTTCCTATGTAGCTGTACATCTTTTGAATCATGGTCTTAGATAAATGAAAAAAAAAATCAGACAAAAATAAGTGTTCACAGATTCTAAAGTATGTTAAAAGCTTTCTGTTTAACTAAAATTGCAATTTGTAAATGCTGTAGGAAGGGTCACAGTCAGGGTCCCAGTAAAGTCAATCTCATCCAAAATATTCAACTTCCAGCACCTTTATTCTGGAATAATAATTTAAAACCAAATTGGGTTTTAAATTGGTGAGCTCTATAGACTTTCCAAAGTCTTCCTAGTACATCTCCAACATTATCATCATCCTCCTTCTCCTAAAAACTATCACAAGGCTCCTATTCATGCAATGATCAAATAAAAGTCTGTCTTGTCAAACCTGGTATCACAGCCAAGTGTAGCACAGATCCAAAGTAAACTATCAGATTTGGTTTGTTATTTTAATCTCACAAAGATAATATCCTCAGCTGAGAAGTCAGGTTTCCCATAATTGATTCAATGCTTTTAAGGTCCCACTTCCTATGCTAATTAAAAAAAAAAAAAATCAACCTCTCTCTGAAGCCTGGTATTCAATTCCAAAGAGCTGTAATCTGGTATTAGGGCCATGGCTAAGGTAGGTTTAGATTGTTTTTAAGCATAAAATAGTGAGTTAGTCTATTCAATGGTTCTGATTTCCTATTTTACTGCATTTTTACCCCCAAGGAATTTTTAGCAGTGGGTGAAATCATCTTTACTTACACAGCATTTCTTCTTTTCTATAAGACTACTCAGCCTTACAATGTCAAAATATCCATTTTACTTTCAGAGGCAGTTTATATCATTAACATGGATATTTAACGGATCCTTTTTTCCTAATCTGTTCAGAAATTGCTTAAAATATCAGAATGAAAGTCAAGATGTTAAACTCTTCTTTATCTTGGAAATAAACACTGTCTTGCAGTGAGCACTTGTTTATATTCACTTCAACAGCAGATGAATAAAGTCCCAGCAGAGCTACAGCAGAAGAGAACATTTTCATGTTTGTGTACTGGAGACTTCAGCAGCCTGGTGCAGAACTTCTTTACACTTAAAATTGCAGCACCACATTAACTCCTTACATAAGTCAGTCAATGTCACTGTTGAGGACAGACTTGTGTCTGCTACCCTGTGCCATAATTTGGTCTGTCACAGACAAAACCTGCCTATAAGGCAACTGTTGGGAGTGAGAAATGTGAATTTAATTTCTTGAACACACACAGTTTTTAAAGAAATAGCTCTTCAGGGTTTTTTTTAGTCAATTGTTCAGCAAAGAGCTTCTGAAACATGAAATCCCAAGAATTCACACCTGTCCTGTTTATATTAATTTGTTCCCTTTACACAAATTGTCAGCTTTTTTCTCCATCTTTTCCTGCTGGGTAAGAAAGAAATGAGACTGACTTACCCTCCTGGTCTAGAGCTGCCTCATTCTCCTCTCAGCTGCCTGGTCAGACTCTGTCTCTTTGAGTGGAGAAGAAAAAAATTCCATCTGCCTTTCTTCCAGTGGCAGAACATATTTAGATCACTTTTTCCCATGTTTCTAACACCCATGAATTTATAGGTATTTGATGCTCAAACTTTCTTGAAAATAGATTGGAACTGGACAACAGATTCAAATATTAGCGAGGGAGCATTTGGAAGAAGAAAATGTGAGTTAAATGATGGTGCAATCATATGCTACCATTCATTAGGAACACCAGCTAAAAATGTTTTTTCTTCCATCATTCCAGATTAAATGCACACCCACAAAATTCCAGAACAAGTCTGAACAAACCAGACTGACAGAACACCCCTTGCAGGACCATGACTTGAAAATACCTGATCATTTCTAGCCCCTGAGGAAAGGAAAACCTTTGAAGATTCTCAGATCATACTGTTTTCAGTACCACATTAATTAGATCAATTCAATTTCCATTACCTTCCATTCCAGGCCTATTAAATCTTTACTAATAGGTCTCCCTCATGTCATGCCCATACAGGGAGATGCAAGGCCCTTTTTATCATAAGTTAAAATGTGGTAATGGGGGGATGTTTGGGTGACAACCTGTTCTCAGACAAGGAGAGGAATTTGCACATTTTAAAATAAGAAATTAATCCTTATCACCTCCATAACAACTTGAAGGACAATTCTGATCCACTGTGCCTTGATCAGTTTGACATACAAAAAAAAAAAGTACCAATTTATTGTTGGTAGCTAAAAGAAACAAGAGGAATTTGCTACAAAATATGTCTGCTGGAATACCTTCCTTCAAAATTGTCACAAAGCATGTGAAATGCATAAGGACATTTTCATATCACTGCCATTTCATCTTTTCCTTTGCTAGTCTCTCCCATGTTTGAACACATAAACACAGATGTAGGCTCTTTGACTGTCTTAAGAGAAAAGGGAAGATTCTGTCACAATCTGAAAATCTGTATTAATAGGAGTGTGGGGTTTGGGGTTTTTTTTTCAGCAAAATGGGTTTATTACTGACCATCCTCTCAGGAAGCTGCAGTGCACTGATAGATTGTACACAGACCCCTTAACTTACCTCATTACAAACTGACATCATCATTGCCAGCAGATTTTGTTAAACATGGATCAACTGCACCTCTTAAAGCCTTCAGCAGCAAGGCTGACATTTTCTGGACAGCAAATCCTCTCATTTTTTGAAAAAGCAATGATATACACTTTAGGACACATTGATCTGGAGGATGAGTCCAAGCTCATCCAGGCTTAAAAACCTGGGAAATAGCACAAGCTGACCTGAGTTGCATTAACTTCTCTGAATTCCTCTATAGGCTCTCAAAAGAAGTGGTTCAAACATAACATGATAGGAAAGCATTTACAGCTGTCCTCGGGAGCCTCTGCATTGTGTGTTGATGTGACCCTGCATCATCCTGGCATGATGAACTCTAGCTCGAGGAGCAGAGACAGAACAGAAAGAAATATGTTTGGAATAAACTTTTCCTACATCACCTTAACTGCAATACAGTCAGACAGAGAGTAATGTGAGTAATAAAGCAAGGATGTAGCCAGCAAGAGTGGGTGAAATACATCTTTCTGCTTAGCACACTTTCATCCATAAATGGGTAAAAGTATGCACCTCCTTGATAGCTTCAACACTCAAATCAAGCTGGGTTTTAAAAGTTTAACTCACTACAAAAGTGAGTTATTTTACACAAAGCCACAACACTTTTCATATCATAGTTTTCATTTCCTCAAGAGTTGGGATCAGAATAGTTCAGCAAAAAGGCAGGGCATCACAACAAAGATACATCTTGCTTTTTTGCTGTCCTATTTAGAAGACAGGTGTGCACCATTTTTAATGAGCAAGGAAAAAAATGGTTAAAGGACTTGTAAACTGCACCTTTCTTTCATCCCTATTGAGGCTGCTTGCTTTCTGCAAGAAAGCATAAAAAACCTCAAGATGCCCCAGAGAGAAAGCAGGACACATCTTTTCTGCTTCTCCTAGGAACAAACCCCACCAGAAACTGACACAAGAAGCAACCCAAATATGCAGTTATCCTGCCAGTAGAGCTTTCCATAACATGTAAGTAATGTTACTGAGCAACACATTGCCCTGTAACGCTGCCCCTTCTGTTTCTGCAGGCAGGCACTGACAGGTGCCTCAGCCCTGAGCAGCTCTGTGATGGAGCAGGGAATGAGCTCACAGCTCTCCGACCCGGGGCCCTGATCTCCCCTCTCTGAGAAGGGGATGTTGGTCTCACAGTAAGGTAATGCTTGTGGGAAGAGCCATTCTGTGCTGGTGGTTTTGTGCTCTGTGGTGCCAAGGTTTATCTCTTGCTCCTATTTGCCAAGAGACTGAAATTCAGTTTTAGGTCAGTTCTTACACGTATGAACCTGATTCTTGATGTGGACCTTCCCGTGGTTCCAATGTACCACACCTGTTATGTGAGGCAATAAAACCAAACCTTACATCACATTTAGTTTTCAATCTGAAGCCCTTGAATAGAGCCGAAAAAAGAGAATTATGTCTTATCAGTGATCTGTGCAGATAGGCTGATGTGTTTCACACAAAACTAGCAAAAATCCCACATTGACAAAGCCATTTTATTCATTGAAAAATTCACCAATTATTTTACATAATAATGCCTCACTTTCTACTTTCTATTAAAAAAATAATTGTGATGATGGGCTGGTATGCTGGTTTTGGCTGGGTTGGAATTAACTTTCTTGATAGTGGCTGGAACAGGGCTGCATTTTGTTTACAGGGTTGATAATATAGAGATTGTTATTTCAGAACAAGTTTCCATTCCATTTCTATAAAGCTGAACTGAAATTAACATTTTTAAATTATTATAAAATAAATATGTTTACATCAGGCAATTTCTCTCCTCTCCCCCGAACAAGTTTGATACTTAATAATGCATTTAAGAGAAGAATATTAAAATGGTGACATTTCCTGTAATGCAGCAACCCCAGATCTCACAGCAGTTAAGCTCTGAAGGAGAGTAGCTTTAAAAGAGACATGAAGTTTCCCTTATTAATGCTCAACAGCTTCAGTAAAGAAGCCTGTTAATCATGAATCCACAGCTATGCCTGAAAGACAAACAAAGGTGTTTGATGAATAAGGATGCCTGTTATACAAAGTGTGGGTACAGTGGTCTAGTACTAGTATTTTTTCAAATATTTTCTGTCCTTCACTGTCAAGGATGTTCCCTTTTCATGGCCTTTCACAGAAGTTAATTCAGGGTGAAAGATCAGGCAGGTGTCATTCAGATGAAGCCTTGATACTTTGCCCATAACAATTTCTTACTGCAACTGGTGAGCAACCAATTTACCTGAAAAACACACGGGGAGGATCCTTGGCAGGTAGAAGGAACTGGCACCCACGAGATTTCCCAAACACCTCACCAGGAACGAGTGAGTAGAGGCTGACACAGGTATTTTAACAAGAACACCTCGGGCTGTGCTCAGCCTCCTGACTGAGAGGAACAGCATCTTGCACGATTTCAAGGCTCCTATTTGCCTTAGCTCTGAGGTGACCCTCCCAGCTGAGTGCAAGAATAATTCCAGCATGAACCTGTCCACTGCAACAAACAAAAAAAGGAACAAGACCTCCCCCACCCCCCTTCTGTGCCCCATCACCCGGCCCACCCCGACAGATGCTCATGCACAGGAAAACAACCATTTGAAATTCTAAACACTGACCAGGCAGCATCAAGGCTCTGAGGAAGAAAACGATAAGAAAATGTTTTTATGCTAATAAGGGGAAACTGAAGCCTTCAACAGGTCAGAAAAAATACCCATTCACAATCATGGCTTATCTGCACAGAGAGAAAATTCCGTGTGTGTGAGTCAGTTGCTAAGAAAGCTCTGACTAATGCAGATACAAGTCTGACTTTTTAAGTTGACATTTCTACTTTTTCAGTGGATCAGAACTGTCAGGAGAGTTCCCCAGGCAGAGCAGAGGATTGCAGAGCAGAGTTATTCTGCAGCAGTCTGAGTTGTGGCGTAAGTGCTTTGATGGAATTAGTAATGGGGGTTTAAGAAACAGCCTCGGATTCTATTCCCAGCACTAGCAATTACCACTCCCATAACAGAATCAGAACAAAGGAACAAAATCAGATAGAAACGAGCTGGCAAAGAGCAAATTCCCTTCTGCTGCTGCTTTCACAGTGACATTAAATAACATCTGGCAGTGGGGCAGGACAGACAACTGGAGACAGGAGCATTTTAAAGTGCTGCTACTAGACCTGCCAAGAGCTCAGCTGTACAGAGTCCTTCATGCCTCTTCTTCTGCTTTTCTCACAAGATGTGACTGTGATAAACATTTATTCTTCAAAAACTAAAAATTATCAAAAACGTCTTTTATCAACTACATTAGCAGAACATACTGTGCATCTGTAGATGGATTACATAAAATTTTGCTAGGTAGTTTGAGAAAAAAGTCTTTAAAGATAGCATTTGGCATGGGTTAATCACCTCTTTCATTAAAGAAAAGAATACATACTGAGAACATCTTTTTGCCATCCGATTAAGCAATGAGCCAACACAATTGTAAATCTTCCAGAAATTCCCCATGGTTCAACTCAACAGAGACAATTCTTTACTTTTCAGACCATATCTCTTATTTTCAGATAAGCATTGCATTAATTGTGTACAAAAACTTTCTATCATGCTGTTAAAAGAAATGGAATGTGACTGTTCTGATTCTCCTTAGCAACCTCTGACAATTAAGAGATTGAATTATTCATATGTATTCTTAATATAATAACAATTTTAAAGCTTGCTCACCACTCAATTGCTCGAACAGCAAGCAAACCCAAAACTGTTTGATTCCAGTATAAACAGTGCCATTGCTCCTTTTCTGCTGTTGTAGTGGCTGACACAACTTACTGGCTCTGCAACTGAGGTAAAAAGGATTTCAGGGTACTCTTCTGAGAATCACGTGCTATGAACTGATTTGCAAGTCATTGGAAGTTTTTCTTCCTTTGAATGAGGCAGATTTTAAGTCTTGTCTACCCTTATTTTTATTATTTAAAATTAATATAAGTACTAATTAGCCACACATCCATATCATATGCAAGTCTGATCAAGTTTGGTGTACTCACTGAACTCGCACTAGAGACTAGTAATAATTTCATTCAGGATGGGGAAGATAAAAATGACATCTGCTTTATTTTCAAGCAAAAAAAAAATTACTGAAAAAACCTGAAAAATGTCAGGAGGGGAAACACATCCTGTATGAAGAAAAATAAATACACATGTGCTAAGACCGTCCATTGTATTGTACATTTTATAAACTAAGCTCTTGCTTACTGGCATAAGATAAACCATGACCAGATAATCCATATGGGAAGAATGATCTAGTAAGACAGCTTTGTATTTTTTTGCTTCTAAATGTTATTTCAGATAATGAGAAATTCTATTTAAGTTGCTTTCCTTCCATCTAACACACACTTGAGCTGTCACTGTAATTGCATGGCATTATTATTCTCTTAGGCTGCTGCTGGACAATAGAGCTACAGATGGAAATAAAATAGTAATAGCTTGTGACAGGTTACACTTAAAATGTTTGATCAGACTGATCAATGGGCCTTTGCTTCAGAAACTAAGCTGAGGTTCAAGGAAGGAAAAAATAATGGCTGGTCCAACACTTTGGATCTATCTCAGTGAATTAGAAGGCACTTGGGATGCTGCTCCAGACTTAATACAGATGTCACATACCAGAAATGCTTTCTGCCATCTCAGACTCCACGATGGAAATTCACATCTGCATTTTTTTCTTTTGAAAAAACTTCTGTTACTGTCGATCCACTTATCTTACATCTTGGTTTTATTTTATATTTCAGAAGCTTCATTCTCTTCCCAGTTTTGCAATTTCATATTATCTAAAGAGCATACTGAAAACTTATTGATATTTGACAGTGAATATACAGACATGAGTAACCTGTTAGTTACTGTAGATTAACTACAATAACAGATGTTTTTATTACCTTTTTTAACATCTCTTAGCATGAGATTGAACTCTTTGCTATTGGTTTGTTGGTTTGTTTTTTCCTCTTCTCCATTTACACAATGGCCTTTTGGTTTTTTGTGTTTCCTCAAGCTCCTTTTACCCAGAGAACATGCCTCTGAAAGTAATCTCATTCGGGTTGATTCAGTTCTCGTTTCAGTTAAATTTAAAGTTATTTTCTTTGGCTCACAGCAGAACATTGCAGAGTCTCTCACTGAGTTATTGAGGATTTTTACCCCATATCAGCAGCTCATCAGCAATTACTTTTCTGCACACAGATCCTTAAAGATCCAGGACACAATGACTTGTTACAATTTCTGTGCTGAAACAATCATGTTCCTTAAATAAGTTTCTACCAGAAAGGGAGAGGAAAGATGAGAACTTCTAATAATGGTAAATCCCACACTTCCACCTGAGAAATTGAAAACAGTATTATTTTTAGGCACATCCAGACAGTATGAAAGCACACATTTACTGCCTTTATTTAAATCTTTGGATTTATTCAAGTCCTCAGCTTGCCTGACCTTAATACTGCCATCCTCCTGTAAGCCACTCATCTGGCTTTTGGAATGGTTTCATAACATCTGATGTTAGATTTGGTAAAATTTGCCTTTAATTTATTTCCCACTGCTGATGGAAATTTAAATATGGTATTGTATTTTTGGTAACATAGCAGAGTTTTTATTCATGTGATTAAGTGTGAACCTAATACACAGGAGGCATTCAAAAATTTCACCTAGATTTAGTACACATCTTGTACAAATTTGTTTCTGAGGGTATATTTTTCATATATTTAACACACCAGTGAAAAAAGACCCAAGCTAAGTGTGGAGACAAGCCTGCTGCAGAGATTTTCACACTTATTTTATTCCAGCCAGCTCTGACTTGGAGAGGATTTATCTCCCTGAGCCAACAGACTCCTAGACCCTGCTGATTCAACATTGTGGGGACAAAACATCTCTGGGATGTCTCTACCCTACTTGCCTGAGCAATACGGAAATGTTTCCACAAGTTGGCAAGCCTCCACCTCCTTGGAGAGGCTGCAATTTCAGAGGGCACAGGGCTGGAGTCCACAGGTACAACTCTGTTATCAAACTGGGTTCTGGGGCGGCTTTGGAATCAATCCAGTTGCCTCAGGCCTAGCTAATGCAGAGTGGGAATTCTGAATTGTGCTGATAGAAGAGGCTTGTCCTGTTCCATTACTCTTTTCCTACCTGGCAGTCACTGTCCTTCAGTCACATCCTTTGGAGTTCTCTTTCATCCACTTGGGTAATTCTCTAAAAACATGTTGTGGAATCGCTCTTCTGAGCTACATTTCTCCTTGACCTGCTGTGTTTTTATTCCTCCAGCATTTAGTGACTGACAGTTAATCTGCACATTAACCCTTCTAAAAGCAGCTGGAATGGCAGTGACTGTACCACCTGCTGTTAGTGTAGGGCTGCTGAGATTATATTGCATTGCATTTCAGTTCCTGTTTCAAAGTCAGCTTTTGATTGACTGCTTCCAGAACCACTACCCAGTGTGGCACAGAACCTTAAATCTTAAATGTGTTAAGTTACATGCATGTATATAAGCGCTCCTAAAAATGTTTTCAGCTGATCTAATTTGCTTGGAGAAACCCTGTGGAATGTAGGAAGACCTGTCTGCAATATCTTAGCTAGATCAGATGCCTCTGCATGGCACTGTGCCAGGCAGATATTGTCATGTTTTCAGGGGTTTCTGCCTTGCCCTTGGAAGAGTTTTGTCCTCCAGATACAAAGTCATGACTACACTTGTGGTGTAGATTTCTTTTTATTTCTATATCCAACATCACATATTTCTGTCTGGGGAATATCTGAATGTTCCATGATTGTCTTTCCCTTTTAATCATAAATATTTTTTATGTTTTTATCCTAAAGCTATTCATTTATATACTGAGATGCCGTTTCTAAATATTTGCACTTCAACATTTTCTGCTGCTGCCGTTTTCCTCTGAGAAGCATAATTTTCACCAGAGCTTCAAATATCAGTTATCCCTTGCAAATTCAGTTCTTTCTATCCTCCAAGTTGAGTTTTCTTGGATTTAACAATCACTTATATGACTAAACATCCAAGTTCTGGCCTGTCTGGTGATTCTTTTATTCCTATGACTCCGCTGTACTGAATACACTGTGATATAACAATCAGCACTCTTGCCTGTCACGTAGTTTCTTCAAAAAAAAAAAAATAAAAATAACCTTCACCTTCCCTAAGGAGCACTGTTCGCTGTGTTCCTGATTAAAAACAAAATGTCTTTTTTCTGCCTACCTTCACATTCCTTATGATGTACAATGCTGAGCTCCACTGCTCCGGGATCTAGCGCTTATCATCGTCAGCGCATTGTCCCGCTTGCCCTTCTCTGCACTCAAATTGTGCCTCGCTATCATCTCCTCTAAGAGCTGTCTGAAAAAACCCCAACGGGTTCAGAATTTAATGTAACAGGTCCATTTCCTTCAGAAATCCCAGGAAGTTTGGCTCATCCACGTAAACAGCTATTGCAGAGAGGGCAGATGCATGAAATTTCTCTTTGCACCTCTATTCAACTTTACCGCCCCCTCCTCCCGCCCCCCCAAAAACAACAACAAAAAGAATTAACACCCATGAAATATTCTTTGCCATTTAAGACAAAAATAGCCAGCAGCCTGAGTATCATGAAACTTCATTACAGAGTAATCTTAGTAGTGTCATCACAACTACTGCTTCAATTCATCATATTCCAATGTATCAGCTTCATTCTCCATTTAGCTTGAGTGCTGGTAAACTTAATTTCTGCACATACCCACACTTCAGCACAATATAATGCAAACTCCTACACTTTCTAACCATCTCTACAGTATGGCCATTTACTCCCTTAATTCTGCGAAGAAATGGAAAAATAAATGCTGTAAGTGGGAGTAGTTCTACTAATTTATGGCAATGAAATAATATTCTAATGCATTGTAATACATTTTTAAAATGTAATTTTCATATTCATGCAGACAATAACTGTCAAGACATTTTAACAGACTCCTAGTCCCTTTTATCATGTTATCTTTTTTAAGATGCATGAGCAGCAGCATTCCAGGTTTCAAAAGTGGCAACCTGTTTTGAAACTGTGGGGTTTAAGGATAAAGTGAGACACTTCTTGATCTCAAAAGCTCTAAGACAGCTTCTCCCCTTCCCCAGTGCACGAATGAACTACCACCCAAAATGATTTAAGCTTGTTTCCCATCCATGACCCAGAGGGAAGCTGTTCTGGGTTTGGTAGGGATGGAATTCATTTTCTTCATGGCAGCCCATATGGTGCTGTGTTTTGGGCTCATGACCAAAACAGTATGGAAAACACATCAGTGCATTGATTATCACTGAGCAGTGTCAAGGCATTCTCTGCTTCTCACTCTGCACCCACAGTGAGAAGCCTGGGGATGGCCAATAGGTTGGGAGGGTACACAGCCAGGACTTTTGAACCAATCTGACCACAGAATAGTCCATAAAATAGAGCAGTAAAAAACTTGGGAGTTGTTTTCCCCAAGCAGGCATTGCTTGGAGGCTGGCTGGTGCATCACATTGTTGGTGGGACAGAGGGAGTGACTGCCTTTCCACTACTTGGAAATATTTATTCCCATTTCCTTCACTTATTAAACTCTCTTAACCTTGATCTGTAAGTTTTTCTTGGTTTTGCCCTTCTGATTCTCTTGCTACCCCCTTGCAGGGGAGTGAGTGAGAGCAAGAACCCATTAGTAAGAAACAAACTTGCAGCTGAAAGATTTAACCCAGGTTATCTGTCCCTATATGACATACTGTGGGTCTCAAGGAAAGATAAGAGCTGGCCAGACAGCTACTGATATTTGTCTGGCATAGCTGTGAAATCAACAGATCTGATGGACAGAAAAAAAATGAACTCAACTACAAACCTTGAAACAACGATTCTAAAAGATCTTTATGGAAAACTCTCTGTAAGAAAAATGGATTTCTATCTCATAAATTTTTTTTCTTTAAGGGAATTTTTTTCTTTAAGTGAATTTTTTCTTTAAACCTCCCTAATATTATGAAGCATTTACAAACTGCTTATTAATACTGCTATTCAGCTCAGGGAGAAAAAAAAAGAAGATGAAATAAAACCCTGTCCCTCTGTATAGCTTACCCCAAACTGTAAAATAATACTTCAATAATTATCTGTATAGCTTTCTTGCATTTTTCTGATGGCTTTTCATGCTACTTCACAGTTTGACTACAAGGTACTCTCTCCTTGAAAGGGTCTATTAAACTCTCAGTAGCAGTGAATCCCTAATTTATTTGTGTACCCTAGGATGGGGTTAAGCTTGGTCATCATCTCCTGTCTCATACCATCTCCACTCAATTATGTAACAGGAAACAGAGCATGTGAAGGTGGGGATGTAAGTCCATTCATCATTGCTACTCGATTTCACATTACCTAAATGCTAATGCCCTCCGTCCTCCCAAAAACACAGCTTGTCTGCCTCCCTGTCTTGCATAACTAATTTAAGCCATGTATGTTCTACTTTCCTTTCTACTGCAAAAAGAAACATTATTTTCTTCACTTCTCTGACTCATGCTTTGTACAAGCCTATTCCTTTTGTCTACATGCACACCTACAACTTAAATTCAACTGCTTACTAGAGTCATTAAATGTCTGCAAGAGGTAAGTTCACCATTACCCCCCATCAGAAATATACTCAAATTATTTTTGTAACTCACAAGTGCCTCTGCTTGTTTATGCAGATTAGAATCTGAGGCTGAATCACCAGAGAATGGCATAGATTTGGTTTATACCTTAATTCAATATCTGGAGCCTGGCTGCTACAAAACAAGTCAAAGGATAAAAATACAGCTAACTGCTATAGAGTTCTGTAACATCAGAGAGACAGGATTTTCATACCTGAAAGGACCAGCCCTTTGGATGGCAATTCAATCCCCATTTTAGTGTTAGAATAAAAAAAAAAAAAATCTCTGCACTAATGAATCCTTCTAAGTTGACATACATGACACTGTTAATTAAAATCCCCTGCCTTGCACATAGTGAATTTCTGTCTCCCTCTAAATATCTTTTTATTGAGAAAGACAAAGGTCAGGAGTTGTTTTCATGGAGCTGATAGCACAGCTGGGCATCCCAACAGTCATGATGGTTGGATTAGAGACACAGCCTCTCTCTAAACTCACATGCAAGTTCCAACACAATATTGGCACCCCTGAGAGGGAGCAAACGCTGAACCTCATGGGCAGCTGCTGTACCCAAACATGTTCCCAGCAGATCACCCGAGGCACTGTGTCCATCAGGGAAGCCCTTGAGAGCTTTGCAAGGTACAGTGCCCTCTCACAACCCTTGCCTAGTGCACCACCATCTGTGAAAGCTTTCAAGATGATAGGGAGCTACATAAATGCCAAGTACTCTTACACGTAAAAAATCAAAGGTCATCTAAAGAAACATATTCTGCTACTGAGGGGTGAATAATTCTGAGGCTGGAATGTCCTTTCTAATTTTTCACTAAGGGAAGAAAGTGCTACTACTGGATGAAAGCACAGGGGACATGGACCCATGTGTGATTAGCATCAGGCATGTGTCTCATCAAAATCTGTGGCAGTTTGTGGCAAACTTATCATGGTCAATGCCAACACACCCTTCTTTTACTATCAACAGACCTGCAAACTTCCCTGTTCAGGTGGAGAGCAGGTATTTTACACTTGCACTTGCCTGACTGAGCAAAACTCTTAGGTATGGACATATCAGTACAGATTCTCTTCCTTTTCATGGTCGGATTACACATTTTTTTATTGAGGAGATTAAACACCTTTGATACCAACAGCCATTGTTCACTTGTTCATGCCTCCGTTGTAACTCAATATCCTGCTCCATATTTATCTGTATTCCTTACTGAATGGCAATATGAGAAGATGGCTGCTATAGCAAGTTGCACAAAGGTTCTTTCTAGTGTCTCCTCCTCATCAAATATCTCCGTGTTTCCATGTTACGGCCTTTTTCTTATAGCTCTGCATTCATATTTATGTCTCTGTGCATTTATTGCCCTCTCAAAATCCTTAAGAAGTGACACCAGTGAAGATAAACTAAAATAACCTATATTAATTTAAAACAGTATCTGCCAGTTCTACGCTGTTACACATTGTGCTTCTTCCAAAGGCAGCTATGCAATTATAGGTACTTGGGTGCATAAAGTGATACAGAGGTTTCTATGGCAATTATTCATTTTAATTGAAAATTGTGTAGGGAAAGACTCATTTCAAGTGCAGCACGCAATTTGCATTTGTTTCCAGAGAATCTGAACTTGCTTAGGGTGAGTTGTGAATTCCTATTTTTCAGGAAGACATAATCTTTAAAATTCTCTTGGTGGAGCAGGAGGTGGGAGACCAAGGTAAGGTTGTTAAGCCTATTACATTTAGGAGCATGTATCCACTTATTCAACACAGGATTTTTTACTGTCTGGTAAAGGTATGATGATTTAAATCAAAGAGAAAGAATTAAAAATCAAATTGACACACAATGCCCTTGAATCTCTGAGGTAGAGGAACCAGAAAAAGACAGAAGTACCAAAAAAGGACAGCAAGGAGACAGGTCATCAATGAGACCAAATCCACCACACCGAACAGTCTGATATTCATATACTTTAGCTACTTTATGTTAGAATAATAATGAAGACAAAGTTATTTCAAATCTTAATATATTTTAGAGTATCAAAGAACAAGTTGGAGGGAAGCAACAGTTTCAGCTTGGTTAGATAATAAAATAAAGCTATAACATAACTTCCTGTAGGAAAATAGGATTTCTTTCCTCTCCCTATTCCCATCACTACAATGAATCAAATACATTTTAGGCCTAAATTTACAACAACAACAACAACAAAATCATCTACTGCAAGTGATGAAGACCTGGAAAGAACCTCTGAACTGTGATTTCACATTCACTAAATTGGCAGTGTTGTCTTTTCTGAAACAAGGCTTTCCTAATTTTCTGTCAATATAATTTTAAGGCTGTACAGGTCAAGTGCCAGAAATGTCTCAAGTTAAAAATAGTCCTTGTATCCTTCATAAATATTAAATGAATATTAAATTGATGTGAAGGTTGGGGATGGAAGTGTTCTTTACCAGCCACACAATCCTCCTAACTGAGACATATCTGTACTTAGAAAGAGATGCCCACAGCAGTATGTGAGGGGAAGCAGAAGAGTAATTTTTTAATCATGTGGTTTTGGTATTAGTGTGTTTGGCTCATTGCATTTGTGTACTTTAGAATATCTAGAACAGAAAAGGAAGAATGACTCCTAACTTCAATGCCAATGACTGCATCACACTTCAGAACAATCAAAGATTACACGAATGTGCTTTTCATACCATATACATGATCCATTTTTAATAAACTGGAGAGCAGTAATTACCGCTTGTGTAAACGCACAGGAATGTGAAGGGCACATTCCTTCCAGGTGACTTTTTTCCCCTCTTTCACAAGAAGTTCTACTTTGGTCAGAAAACAGATTTGCAAGAGAGGGAAACCAACCTGCTTGAGAAGCATGGGTGTGGAAGGGGTCTTGCCAAGGGCAATCAAGCAGGGGAGAGCTTTTCACTGCATGGACAATTTGCTCTATTTTTGGCACCTCTTCTGCCATGTGGTGCTATCCTGGCCTGCTTGGTAACAGGTATATAACAGAGGAGAATGTTGCTCTGAATTGAGAAAGTGTTCACAGAAAGCCATGGTTTGAGTTTAATGAACAGGACTTTTTTTTCAAAAGGTATAATTTGCTGTGTATTAAAGCTTAAAGAGTTGTTAACTTTTTTGTAGATGTATTTACAANGGCACCTCTTCTGCCATGTGGTGCTGGTCCTAAGGTCAATGTTTGGACTTGATGATCTTAAAGGTCTTTTCTAACATTAATTATTATATATATATATTGACAGCCCTTACCTCCCTCATATTCTGCTGGACTCTCAGTCCTCTTTTGACACTTGCTGCCTTCCCTCACTTGATTACTTAACTCTCTCATAATTATTAAAATACCTAGCAACCAACAAAAAGCTTTATTGAATTTCTGTTATACTTCCAGACACGAAAGAAATATACTTTCATTCCAACGTGTGTCATATTTATAGATAGAAAATAACCTATTGAAGGGAAGTAAAGTTCAGAGTAAGCAAATTTGATTTAGTTTTGAACATGGCAACAGCCAGAGTTACTCAGCCCTGATGGATATAAAGGCTGCTGGTGATGCTGCTTGTCTAAGCTTCTGTTTTCTACATAGAACACAACTCCATAGCTATTCAAGCTTCCATTAATTTTCAGGGTTTGAGAAACATAGCTATTAAAAAGCAATGTTCATGATGCTGAAAGGGTAAGAAAGACCTGGAGGCTGGTTTTGGCTAACAATCAGAGACAGGTTTGAATAGACTCTGGCAGAGGCACTGCTGTCAGTAAATTAAATGCAATGACTGAGTCTAGTAGAAAGCTGCTCTTTTATAGCCAAACTGTATGCCTGGCTGGGAGAAGTGGGAAATGAGGAGAGAAAAAAAGGGGAGGCCTTTACAGTTTGACTTGCCATCATTTCCTGACAAAACCACTAATAAATATCTCCCCATTTTGACTCAATAATGCAAGCAACAAAAGCACGTGAAGGAAATATCTGTCTTCCCTACAGGAACCCATACATACACAAACAGGAAAAATTGCTACTGAAGGCTGTAACTTCACTTTCAGAAGTGGCAGAACATTTTCCATGCAGGAATTGGATGTACAGCACTCCCCTCAGTATACTTGAGACTGAAAATATCACACAGAGTGCAAACCACTGCCAATGTAAGACTTAATATCTCCAGCTAAAGGACCTGAAGTTTTTCTTCACCACATGAAGGCATTTTCCTGTGTAATAGATGCAGAGTAATTCCTCCATAAAATTAATCATCAAATATTCCTTCAAGTCTTGGGACAAGCTAAAAGTTCAATAAAGACTGCAGTCCCTTAAATTTACATACTTCAGCTCTGCACGCTTCCTGTGGGGAATATAAATTACTTCTAGTAGTTACTACTCTGCATGCCATTCAAATTCTGTTGCTTTAATTCATTATATTAAAAAGTAATACAAACTTCAATTTTTTGTTGTAAAAGTAGAGATTTAGCTAAGGCACACAGAAAATTCAATTCACACCAAAATGGCTACCATGCTAAAATTAATGTATTTGCAGTCCTCACACGTCCTCCTCAGCATCCTTTAAAATGTCACTTATTTTATAAAAGATATTGATTTTCTGAGTATTGATGTGCTCTATCAACAGACAAGGTCTCCCTGCTTTTAATTTTGCAGGCATTACTTACCCACCCCCAGTCACTAATGATTATAGCTGAAATGAAGGGGTGCATGTGGGCAAAGGTGACAGCACAGGACTTAGAGCTGCAAAGTTTGCACCTTATAAACCTCTCCTCTTCAATCCTACGTTCAAAAGGTACTTATGATTTCAAAGAAATTGCAAATCAAATGATTACACGCTACAGGAAATTAGATAAAAGAGAAAGGAACCACTTCAACGCCATCAAGAGATTCTATTCAGCTATTATATTAATAGTGAAAAAACATATTTTGATTGCAGCTTCTGCAGGTATAAAATGACAGGTTTGAGATTCTCTTCTATTGAAGTGCACAGATCCACAAAGCGTTTGCAGTCCTACAAGATGTTTTAAAGTCTTGTAATCATTCAGCAGAGCATTTGGACAGAAGTTCTTTAATTTTAAGCAGAGTAATAGCTGCACTTGTTAAAATATGTTCTAGTGTATGCAGCACCTTTCAAAATAAATTCAAGCACCAGAATCAAGCATAACTGTTGAACTTTTGTACCAATGAAATCAACACTAAATCTTTTACATTTTTTATTTTAAAGCCAAGTGATGAATTTATTACTCCTAACTTTAATTTCTTTACAGAATCTGGTGCAATCTTTACATTAACATTCTATGATGTAAAATGCAATGGTTTTTCAGTTCAAATCAATGTCTAGAAATATATGTCATTGCAAAATAACGTCCTTCTTTTTTAATGAATGGATGTTTTCCTGTCTTTTTTTCTTCTCTAATTTAACTAAAATGTTAAAAAAAAAAATAAATCAGGGCATGGAAACAGTGGGAACATAAGA
>VZTR01029537.1:225304-268126 GCA_013400775.1 Chaetops frenatus | reverse complement strand
GCAAGATATAAAAAAAAAAAAGGAAAAAAAAAAAGGAAAAAGTAAGCAAAAGTCCTTTGCTGCAGGTTAAGTTGGCAAATCTTTTCTCTTAAACAAGTGCTACTCTTATTTCCAGGGGCAGAATTTGGCCTGTGTTTGTTGTCAGTACCTCTGCTGTTTTCTTCTTGTGTCTTAGGATGTGATATTCATTAATTCCTATTATCTGGAGATAATTTGTCTTCACCTATGCTCACCAGACTGGGAAATAAAAGGGTAGATTGGTATTTAAGGTGTATGTGTTTCTTTTTAGCTAATTATTCTCTTGCTCTGGGTGAACTCAGATTGGTGTTTTATCTTTCAGATGATGCCTCTTACCTGAAATTATCTAAAAGTGCTAGATTATTTCAGCTATGCTAAACTCCTCAATGAAGACTCTTTTTCAGAATAAAATGGTCTTTAATTTGATTTTTTGTATGTATTTGCAAAGTGGATTTAACCAAACTCTTAAAAGTTGGTTTGGATTCTTCTTTCTGAGTGTTTCCATGTAAAGAAATGCTCAAAATTTCATTTAATCTCTCTTTGCCTCCTCATCAGTAAAACAAAGATGCCATTACTTGCCTTGTTTCATAGTTGTGATGCTTGCAGAATCTGTTAACACCTGTGGAATTTGAATTCCTCTCCTGGGAGCTTTGTAATAGTTCTATGTGCTTCTCACAACTGGAGATTGCACTCTTGGGTATTGGTAACTGCACTCAGACCTCCAGTGGAAATGAGGGTGGTGATGTTGCATAGTGTGATCACTCACATGCACACATACATTTCTGAGGCTGTATTTATGCGAAGAGATTTTGATGAGACCAGGATTTTGTAGTGATTGTTTTTGAGAATCACTCTACCTTGACCTAGGAAAACACTTCTACTGGAATAATTTTCTTCAGAGCAGCCTGTGCCATGCTGTGTTTTGAATTCTTGGTTAAAGCAGTGCTGGTAGCATGTCACTGAGCTTCACAGTGTCAAGTTTTCTGTTTCTCACTCTGCTCACCCAAGGAGGAGGTCAGAAAGGTGTAGTGTTCCATCCAACATCATCCTCAGCAATAGCAACTGTATTTTAAGACTGGTTCTGCATTGGTTGCTGGGAGGGACAGTCATTGACTGCCTTTATATCACTTGTGTTTTTATTTGTAGTTTCTTCCCTTTTCCTGACTAATGAAAATGTCTTTGTCAGGCATTACAAGCTTTTTTCACTTCTGCTTTTCTGGTTTTCTCCTCCAACAACCTGGGGTGGGACAGAGTCAGTGTCTGGGTTGGTGCCTAGCTGCTGGTTGGGCTCAGCCTACTACACACTTAAGCACAATTATAGATTGAACATGTAAATGGTTCTTTCCCCATCTTTTGGGTATTTGTGTGGGGAAAGTTTGGCTGGTATAGGTGGCTTTTCTCAGAATTAGCTTTGAATGCAGAGATTGCATGAAAGAGTGCTTTAGCAATTTCATTATCATGAGTGATCCTGTCCATGGGTTTGCCAATCAGTCCATCTTTAGTTAATAATCTTGTGCTTTGAAAACCGCCCACCACCACCACCACCACAAAAAAGAAACCCAAACAAACAAAGCCAGCAAAAGATCCCAAAGTAGAACACTTCAGGGACCTACATTGGTCAGTGCTGCTGAAGTGCTGTTTAGGACCCAGAGCATTTTAAGCCAATTTGTCTTTGGCTGTGAGCAGTTTACTGACACTGGTTCCCAGCATCCTGTGGTTGCTCACATTTAAAATTTACTTTTTGGGTGCTGTTGCTCTCATATGGAATGGCAGATGGAAATTGCAGACCAGCTTCATGTGGCTGTCTCGGAGGGTGGAAAATGTTGCCAGCATCATTGAATTATGCCTGTGGGCAGGGGACAGACCCCAGCATGCCAGAGCAAGTGAGGGAGAGCTCTCATTTTTCACATGTAAATTTGTCTGCCCTCTTTCTGCTGTGCTCTGTGCTGCCTAGTGCTCATCCCTGTACTCTTTATTAATTACACTTGGCAAATATGTGCACAGGGCTACTGATGAGTTGTGTTAATCTCTGTGCTGGTGTAGCAGGATCACTTAGAGAAGAGATGTCTCATGAAGTGAATCAGAGCTGGCCATTCAGATCTCTGTGTGGCATCTACTTTCTCTGGCTGCTCTGCTCTTCCCTCTTGTGTCTCTAATGTGAGTGTCCCCTTACACAGGAGTGTGACATTCTTTGGTGTGGTGCTTTTCACTTGTTCTGAAGTTCCTTGTCAACCTTCTGAAGGGACTGCAGTGCCTTTGCACTCTAATTTGTGGGAAACAGGCATTATATATTCCACTCTGGGGTGTATGCAAAGCACTTTGCCAGTTTAGAGTTGGCAAGATCTGGAGGTGGGTTTAATGAACTAAAGTAATTTTCCTTCGTAGTAAAATTTTATTGGCATGGAAGATTTTTAACACCACCAAACACTCTGAAAAGCTTCTGAGTACTTCTGTGATTTGTGGGCTTGGAGATTCCTGATAATTGCCTGAACAATAGGGATCCCTTCAGGGATGTGTTCCTGAGAGGGAGTGAAACTTGGGCTAATGTTCCTGGTTGTAATTTTTCTGCTTTCATGCCAGCCAAGTTGTGTCAAGACTCAAGGCTGCTGAATTGGACAGTTTTGGACACTTGCTGGCCTTATTTTAGAGAAGTGGTCCATCATATTAAACCTGGGTTTAGTGGTTTAGTATGCTATAGAGCATTGTGTCAGGATTTCTTGGTGCCAGAGGCTCTTAATCTGTGTTGAAGTATAGACCATTAAAGGTAAATGACTGACATGTGTTGGCATTTTTTTAATATAAGCCTTAAAGCAGGGTATTTAGTAGACAGTGAAAAAACTCCAACCTATATGCAGTGTGGAGATGCATGTGTGAAAAAGGAAGTACAAAAGAAAATTCTTGTAGAACTGGAACATCACTTCTTTCCAAAGAAAATATATTTTTTCTGATTATCCTTTTTCCATTCCCATTTCTGTCTACAAAACCAAAACAATTTGTTAAATTATTCAGGTCATTAAGTTTTGTGTAAGCTCAGCTTGAAATTGCATTTTCCAGAGGGATTGTATTGCCTTAGGGGAGCTGTAAATCAGCCACCCTATTTCCACACTCTGTCCTGCAGACTCTTTCCCTTTTTTTTTCCATTCTCAAGCAGCTGAGCTGCTTGGTGTCCCAAGGGACACCTGCCCTGGGGTGTCCTGGGAAGCACAGTGCACTGTGTGGAGCCAGGCCTGCAGGAGATGAAGAAATTTCATATCTGAGCTGTATTTCCTGAAGTGAGAAGTATGATCCCATTGAAAAATGCAGTTTAACATTGAGCTGTGTTGGAATTAATTTTGGAAAGATTGGTTTGATGAATAGAAACAGTTTATTATGGCATTATAAAGGTGTTTATTTTGATTAAATAATGCCTAAGTGTAAGTTTTTGCTGTTTCCGAATTGTTTGGCACTTTATTAATTTGTGTTTCTTTTCCCCAGAGCAAAAAGTTTTAATTTATGTTGCAGAGTGAGCATTTTCTATGGGGTGGCAGTTCCAGATTTCTGTCAGTTCAGGGGAAGAAAATGTATTTGTTTTGAAATAGTGCCTTAAATGTAAAATCTCCAATTTTCAATAGACTTCAGCTTTTAAAATGAAAACCATCAAGATTTTCATGGAAAATTACACTGGCATGGAAAAAACAGGGTTATTTGTTAGTGTTGACAAAAACAAGCTGAGCTTCTTCAACTACAAAGTAGAAATGGGAATCAGATGTCTCAGCCTGAGTCAATGAAAGTTTTTCCTTTTTTTAATTTTTCTTTCTCCTGTCAGAATTCAATTTTGGAAAATGTGTCCAATTTTCCTTATATTTTGTTCTGTTCTTTTTCAACTGAAGCATTCAAACAACAGGAAAAATCTGGTACTTTCCCACACCTGCCTCTGCTTCTCGTTTCTTCTTAGCAAGGCTGGGGCAGCCTGATGTGGCCTCAGAATACCCTCTTGAAAGGGTTTGACGTTTCCTCTGCAGAGCTGTGTCAAACACACCCCATGGAAACAGCGGGCGAGCCAGCTCTGCCTTTCAGGCTCTGCTTTGTGTCTCTGCCCCGGGATGGTCCCTGAGCAGCTGTCTTTGCTCTGTGGTCCCACGAGGCAGCGTGTGGGGGCAAAGTGCTTTTGCAGCTTTTCTTGGGAAGGTTGTGTGTTCAGACTCTCGGGTGCTCTCTGGTTTTCAAACTCCCAAACCATTGCAAGGGTTGCCTTTATTGAATTTGGGGTGTTTTTTCTCAAAAGCAAGTGGGAGCAGAGGGGAAGCTGCCCGGGGTTATGGTGTGGGAATGTTGCCTGCACTGGGCTCACGTAGTGAGTGATTTTAGGGACAGGTTGCTGTGGGTGTTACCACTGCCTCAGGCTACTCCTGCTGTTTCCTGGGACCCTGTGTAAGATGCTGCAGAGGGATTCTCACACTTGTGCTTTCCATGCATCACCAGCAAGCAGAGATGGATGTTAGTCAGTCGTCCCGGGCGAAAATCCAGAAAAGTCATACTGAACAACGTGCTTTTACTATGAATTTATACCCAGGAGCTGAGTAACATTCAGCCCACTTCTGTAAAGCTGGAGTTATCCTGGGATTTGCAGGGTGGTAATAGATAAGTGACATCTTTAAAAATATAGGGCATAGGAGATCTGGGGAGAGACCCACAAAGAGCTGGGAGAGTATGGATGTTGCCTTTAATTGAGTTGTAATTGCAGTTTAGGGTAGAAATAAGGTAGAGTCTGTTGAAATTTGACCAAGATGCAGAGATTTTATTTTCTGTGTTTAGGAATGGGTCCAAGATCCACTGAACTCAGCTGTCTTCAATGTGGTTAGACCCTGAAACCTGAAAACTTTGTGAAACCTCACCACAGTGGTGAGCAATACAGGGGGTGTAATTTCAGGCAGGGCTTGTGCTGTAGTGCATGGCTTTCTAGAGACTCTTGAGAGGAGTCCTGGCTGAGTGTCTGTGGGAATACAGGGAACACCCTAGAATTGTCATCCCCATTGGGTTTTAGCTGGGAGAAGGCTGCCCTGCTGGGTGTAAGGGGAGGAGGCACATAAACCATACAAATCTTGCTTGCAGTGGCTCTTCTCCCTTTGTATGGGAAGGTGTGGGCAGGGTTTAAGCTGTGATAAAAAGGATGTTAGCCTTATTTCCCCATAGCATAGCGTTGGTTTCAGCTGACATGGACTTGCATATGCTGACTCAAATCTGCCTGGCAGGTTTCTTTTCACACCCTGCTGGAAGCAGCTTGGCTATTATCTTCCTCCTAAAGGTCTCTGTGTGGGGAAATAAAGGAAAAAATGCAATAGGGGATGGTAAAAGTGAATCCAGGAGAGGGAGGAATGCTCAGAGCATCTATTCTAAAGTCATTAAGTTGGGCACTGGCTGCATGGTCACGTACCAAGGTCCGTTACAATTTGATCAGGTTTTTTCCTGGTATTATGCTGACAGTAAACGAGTGCTGCAGCAGTTGTGATATTGATTAATCCTTTGGCATTTTTCTACAAAGCTTTAAACTCTGCACCCATCAGCCTTTCAGCCAGGAAAGCCCAATGAAAGGTATGGCTGGTCCCACTACAGCTGGAGGAGGAAGAGGGAGGGAGGCCTGGCTTTTGTATGAGCAAAGTTCCTTGTTTCATAGGAAAACATTGATGAACTCAGCTATTTAAGCCACATCTCTTGCTTGGACCCAGATTTTAGGCAACCTGTGAAGTAACTGTTAACGAACCCCACCCAGGGGCTGGGGGCTTATTTACCTTAGATGCTCCCTCTCACAGCTAGAGCAGATGTGAGGAAACTGGCCTGTGGTTGAATCCTGCTAGGAGGAAATGATGCTGAAATGTTAAAATGATGCAAAACAAAAATGCAGAGGTGCCCTGGAGCTCTTCCTTGAGGCTGGTCCTGTAGAATCCAAGGGAATGAACTGTATGACATTAGTTATGCTAAAAAGGCAAGGAGCAGATGCTCAGATGCTGTTACCTTCCACTGAGAAACCTCTATTCTTTCTGCACAAGTTCCTATCCCATACGAGCCTGGGAGCTTGCACAGAGGCTCCCAGAATGCATAACTGCCTTTCTGGAGAGAAGGGCATTGGGCAATGTAGCTCTAGGAGAATTACATTTACCTGTGAAATCTGAGGTCACAGCACCAGGTATATCCCAGGGAAATTAAATTCCTCTGTGGTTCCCCATGTACTGCTTAACTCACCTCTCCCCCAGCCTCAGTTTTGCAGGGGCATCACTCAGGAGCGTTCTCTCCAGAAAGTCAGTGAGTCCTGCAGCCTCTGACTCTCCTTGAGCACTAAAGGTACAGGTGAAATTCTGTCTTGCTCAGTACATAAGCAGAATGTCATGCTCCATGTCCCTCTTACCACTGTGGAGAGGTGATGGCATGTAGGAATTCCCATGCTCTGGAGTCAGTGACAGCAGATGGAGAAAACAAAGCTACTTCTAGGCAAGGTGGACTGTTTTGCTGGGTAGGGATCTACATTAAGAAACTTGCCAGTTCTTTCCATGGGGACTCAATAATTAGTGAGAGCATGTTGAGAAACAAAAAAGTTGACTGTAATTTTAGATTGAGCTATTGAATTAACAAGGGTGCATTTGAATCCATCCCTGACTTTGATTATTCATAGTTGAAGAGGGGTCAGCTCACAAAGTCTGATTAATGCCTGGTGGCATGTTTTATTTCAAATGCAAAACGTTTGGGGATTAAAATAAGTGTTACTGGTTATACAATGCACTAAGCTAATGATTTCCCATTTTATTTTTTAAACCTACTTTATCCTATCATATTGCAACTTTAATGGATAAGTGCTCATCTCTCCTTTGGGTGGTTTCAGATGCCTTATGTATTGTTACAAAATCTAACAGCAACCTTTTTTTTCTCCTCTTTTCCCTTTCTCCCTCCCTCCCTTTCCCCTCTCTAGGTGATTCTCATTCTGACAAAGCTCTACGACTTCAACCTGGGGAGTGTTACAGAGAGTTCACTGTGGAGGTATGTGGATTGTGGCAATCACAGCAGCTGGCATGGAGGGCTGCACTGTCTCTTGTAAAACTGGGGGCTGGCCTGGGCTGTGGGCACGGGGGAGTATCTGAGTTCATCAGAGGGAGCTGGGAGAGAACCTGAGACAGCTGGAGCTGCACTTTGGAAAAGGGATACATGATTAGGACACGTTCCTTTAATGAAGTGGAGTCTGCAAACAAGAGGGTTTCATCGTATAAGGACACTACCCTGGAATGCAGAGGAGCTCGGTTTCCTTCTCACACTTGAGTGTCCTTAGATAGGAAGGAAGTTTCTTCCTTCCTCTCTCTACTGTGAGGCTGGCACTGAGAACAGGCTCTACAGATGGGTACACACTTGCTAGAACTGTGTCTGAGAAGGAATAAAACACAGTGCATTATATAATCTTAGCTGATCTTAGCCTTGTTCCTCACCCCTGTGAGCTGAGGTGGTCACCTTGGCAGTGACTCTGTGCTGGGCTGTAAGGAGAGAAGCTGCTGAAGGACTAGAGATGCCTCAGTGAGGGTGCTGGTGTCTTCTCCACTGTGGATGTACCTGTATGGTGTCACAGAGCTGCCATGTTCCTAGTCTGGCATGGAAGATGGGCTGTCCTGACTTGGGGAAACCTGCTTCTGGACAGAGTGTGTGTTTGGCAGTGTGTGTCTGCATTTAAAATAAAGAAATAACTTAAAATCCCCTAGCCACCAGACTCACCCCTATACACAGGTCAGTTCCTTGATATTTTAAATCACCAGAATGTTTCATCCTGTAGAGTATGTAGAGTATCCTGTATGCCTTTAACAGGTTGCTATCAGGTGTTTTTTACCCTAAGGACATTAAAAAAAAAAAAAAAAAAAAAAGGCAGCCAGGGGCTGGTGAGACCAAGTGCCTTGTTTCAGATTTACCTAGTGTATTACAGCTGTTGTGAAACCTGCTCAAAATGTAGTTGGTGGAACAGTCAGTGCGTTGAAGCCATTGCTTGGGTGTGAGCCCTTCCTGGCAGATGGTCTCTTGTCCTTCTTTCTTCACAGGTAATTTAAAAGCCCCTGTTTGGAGCAGGCTTTGGCCATTTGCTGCAGGTTTATTCCTGTAAATGTATTTAAGGGTTAATTATTCAGTAGAGCTCTTGAAACTTCTCAATTTGAACAGTACTTAAGAAGCCTAATTGCAGTGCACCATGGTAATCTGCAAAAGTATAAATAACCATGCAGCTAATAAGAGGGAACAGTCATTTCCACTTACCCTGGTACTTTTCAAGGTATTAATGCCTTAAAAAAACTTTTGCCTCTTTACGTAGCAAGTACAAATGGCACTGTGATTGTACTTTAAATGTAATTGCCAAACAATCTGCTCTGCATAAATAATGTAGCAAACAGGCAAACCTTGTCTTAATCCTGAGCTCTGCAGAAAGGTAATAGAAGCACCCCTTTTTGGAGGTTTCCCAAGGTGATAGAAATGTAATTTGTCATCAATACAATTGAAAGCACCCAGCACTTGGTCAGCTGGGAAAACACACTTCTTTGTGGGAGTGTTTCAGTGTGTTCTGGAGCACTTCTGCATCTGATCTCCAGTGAAATAGGGGCCACTGAGGGGCCTGGAGACTCAGAGAGGCTGAGAGGTTAGAAATTCCCCGGGTTCTTTTCCTAGGTCTGTGAGGAAGGCTCAGGGTTAGAGCTAACAGGTAGAGCTCCTGGGCCCTAAACCTTACTTCCCACTAGGAAAATTCAGGAGTAAGCCATGTTGTACCTGACAGAGGAGTGTGGAGTCTTAGAGAGCATCGATGAGTTTCTCTGCAAAGGACATTGTAGAAATGCAAATAGATACTAAATGTAAGAAATAAGCCAGAGAAATACTCCTTTTCTTGGGATTTCTTGTTCTATTTGCACATTCAGGCCCCTAAATCTTTCCATTATTTAAATTGTTGTTTTTCAATATTTTCATTTCATTTTTGAGACTCTGAAAATTTTAAGAGGAGGATTTGTCTTTGCAGAATGAATGTAAACCTCCTGGCAATAGGTTTGCTTTCCTTAGTTACTTTTTTAGACTCTTGGAGCCCCCAAAGGGGTCACAGACTGAATGCAACTTCAAGTGAGTATCAGAAGATGATCTGTACATTTCCAAGGGGTTTGGTTTTTTTCCTGTGTACTGGAAATACAACTAATCCTTTTTGCTATCCAGGAGTGCTGCCCATCTGAGCAGTGCTGCTGTATGATATCTCTCCTGACCACTTGGCAAATACAGTTTCTTCCACAAGAGAGGAGCGTGGCTTTTGTGGCAGAAAGCAATGAATCACATGGCAGAGGATGCTGAGATAGAGCAGGGTGCAATGCAATCTCCAAATACCATCTTGCCTCCACCTGCTCCACGCATCAAAATCTCCTCCTCAGTTCCCCCTAGGTTATGGCATGAGAGGCTTCTTTTAATGGAAAACTGAATTGCCATATAAAAAGAATTTCTAATCCCTGCATCTAAATACAAAAACAAGTAAATCAATAAGAAAACATCCTGAGTGTAATTAAAAAAGGGAGTGAGAGCAACAGAGGAAGAGAGGAGAATTAAAAGTTACAAGATATAGGAGAAAATGCTCTTATATCAGGCTGATACGAGCTTAGACAGGGGAAATGCTGGTCAGCACTTGAATGCAGCAACCCAGACATTGTTCTAATATCCAAATTCATGCTCCTGAGGCTCAAACAATCACAGAAAAAGTCTCTATTGCTACTGAAGCAGCCAGCCTTGAAGCAGCCAGCTTCAAGGAAAAAACACACACCCACACACACCCTCTTCCTTGTGAATGCCACATCTCTTGATCATCACAGGAGAGATACTTGTCAGTTGTGGTTTAGATTTTTGTTTTTCCCATTAAGCTGAGTGGAGGTGATAATTTTCCTCCTATGAAAGGAAGCTACTTTATTGCTACTTTACTATACTTGTATTGGTGTGAGTAGTTTATGAATTTCTGGAGAGAGGTTTTTTTCATAGGTCAGTAAATATAACTGTAAAAATTATTTAAGCTTCTAGACACACAAACCCTTCATCAGTTCCCATTGCCTAGCAAGTTATCTAACTGTGTAGTTAAGAATCCAGCCCGCTTTCAATAAAACGTGGATTAAGGGATGGGTATATGCTTTCTGTAGAAAATTTTTTTCACCCTACTAACAGCTCTTCTCTATCAACAAAAGGAAAACGATTTTCCCTCTAATTCTGTATACTTATATGGTTTTGATTTGAAGTGCTATTGGAGCACCTGTAATTCCCAAACTCTCTGTAGTCGAGGAACCCTGCATCAAACTTGATTGTCCACGAGGAACTGTAAGCATACAGGAGTGATCTGTATTGAAATATGAACTTTCTCTCTAAAGAGTAAGTGCCAGGTTCTTCACAGGAATTTTTTAAGCTGTACAGTATTGAGATAGGGTTGTGGGAACATGACATTCTGGATAAGTATTTAAAGTTGATATTGTAATGTTTAAAATAATTTCAACTGTTTCGACCAGTGCGTATTGAGCAGTTTCTTTCTGCTAAGATAACTGGAATAAGAGGTTTTCCATTGTTGCCTTTTTAAGCACTCAGGAATGTATTCATTTATTTTATTTATTTGGATTTCAGTAGCTAAAAAGACAGTTTCCCTCTCAAGGGAGCTCTCTATCTCAGGTGAAGACAGAGAGACAACAGGATGATCCAGAAGACAGGAGAGGCACAAGTGAGCAAGGTGCTATTTATGATCAGTGCCACAGCCATGACTGCAGCACATCAACTAATTGGGCAGTGGGGAGCAGTTTAGATTTTCTTGCAAAGTGCAAGCACTTGCATGTGTCAGCTCTGAGTCCCTGCTACCATTTTACCCACCTCGGATGGGTCCCCTGGAGTTCTCCTCCTCTGGCTGCTGGCCCAGCTAAATCATCTGATTGTACATAATGCTGGCCCATGCATTAACCCAAAATTGTGACTAACTCTTTCTGTTTAAGAGGCTAAAATGCTGATGAAAGAATTTTTATGTATAGATATTACTTCTTGTTTTCTTGTTTACTAACCAAGGAATTATGTCTCCATGGCAGCAGTCAAAAATCCCCAAGCATTTCTTTTTAGTTTTGTGGCTGCTGTGCCTAAAGAGGTTAGGCTGTTGTCTTAGTCTTTTTGTTGAGTTAGAAAAAAACATCCTTTCAGCTTTTTAATAGAGAGAGCTGCAAAATGCAGCAGCTGCAGCCGTAGTTTGGAGCAGAGAGGAGTAAAACCTCTCAGCTTGGTTGCAAGCTGCCTTAGGTCGTTCATTGCTGTTGCATTCAGTTCTGTTTGAATTACCAGAGGGCTTTACATTATTTCCTCCCATGGACTGGCCTCCTAAGCCTCCCACAGCCCCCAGAGCCCCTCAGCGTGTGTCAGTGTACCTCTGGCCCTGCAAAAACTGCCAAGCTCTCTCTGATTTCTGTGCCCTAGGTTTGTGTGTGGCACATAGAGCTGGCTTCAGGTAGGGCTGCTCTAGGTGGGGAAGGGTGAATGTGGTGTGAAATGCCCTGTGGGAACTGAGGCTTACTCTGGTTGCTCCAAATGCAGCAGCCTCCAAGAATGGTGAGTAAAGAAGTCAGGGATCTGGAGATTCAAAAAGCCTGACTCAAATTTCCATATCATCCTCTGTGAAACAAGCTAAACCTGAAATAGGTCACGACAGAGCTTTCTTAAGAGTGTTTCTATCCCAGTGCCAATACATTATTTAGACTGCATTGTGAATGGCAAATTCTGGTTTGTGCCACAATCTCCTGTTTAGTACTGGTTTGGCTCCACTGGGGCACTGTGGTTTCCCTGGAGTTTGTTTTATTGAAATGCAGTCTCTGTGACCAGCAGCTGACATCTCCTCTCAGTATTGTCAAATTTGATTACATTTATAATTTTCCACATTTATGCTGATGACATGCATCTTTGATATGTTCTATTTTCTGGATGATTGTATTCAGGCGTAAAATTAATGGAGCTGATTTTCAAAGTAGTAATGCTTTCTGTTATTGCATCTTCTTTGGCACTTTTTAATAATGCTGCAAAGTGCAGAAATCTTGTGCTGATGAGGAGAAGGGTTTCTTGTATTTGCAGTCAGCCATCAAGGCACAGAGGGAAGGACCAGCTGTGTGTGTGAGCACCCTGATCTCTTCTGGATTTGAAAACCAGGGCAACCAAAAGTTTGGCCTCTCTGCTGTTGCTTTTTGTTAGAATGTATAAATAGATTAGCTTAGTGATGGCTAGCTTTTTGAGGCTATGGGAGCCATCTATGAAAATCTTTGTGGCTGGGAGCTGTTAGGGGCAGACTATGTTTGCTGAAGAATCAAGGGAATGGGGAATTGCAGCAGATGACCAGTGAGAGATGAGAGTTGTTCTCGAGGTCCCAGCACCCTGAGTTGCAATCAGTGCCCACCTTCAGCAACGTCCCAGAATTACGCAGTTCTTAACCTCCAGTAGTCTTGACTGTTAGTTGTTTCTCCACAGTGGGTAGTCCAGTTTACCCTGGTTCAATTCAGCCTGTCTGGCAGTCATGGATGCCATAGATGCCAT
The DNA here is from genome assembly GCA_013400775.1 of Chaetops frenatus. Lineage (NCBI taxonomy): Eukaryota > Metazoa > Chordata > Aves > Passeriformes > Picathartidae > Chaetops > Chaetops frenatus. The sequence goes on along the minus strand of VZTR01029537.1, from coordinate 255,553 downwards.
CTTGGTGTAGGAGCCACACTGGGATTCTTTGGGACATGAACAGTAGCTGCAAGTTGGCCCACTCCTGAGCTAGGCTGCTGCCAAATGAAGATGGTGGCCCTCTGTTAAATAATGTGAGCTAAACATATATTTCATTGTGGATGTCAGGAAATACACTGAAGTGATTGTTCATATTTGCCTGGACTGTGTGTAGCTGAATGGGATGATTCATGGTAATTTAAAAAAATAAAATAAAAAAAATATATATGTATTCAAGGAGTTGAACAGAATGAACCAACTGTGGCAGAGTCCCAGGTAGTGTCCAGAGCATACCTTCTTTGCAATTCAAACTAGAAGGAGGTGCTGTCATTACAACAGAGGGATAGTGTGAGTTAAAACTGTTTTAAATGTCTGTTTTGGGAACCAATAATAAAAATTAATAGGCTTATCTTAAATTCAGGGCTATGTTTTAGGATTAGGCAAAATCAGTAATGGTAATAAAGGCAAGGCTTCATTTTTAAAAACTTTATTTCATTCTATAAGACTAACTTCTGTAGAGAAGTTTCATTTGTCTCCTTCCCTGTGTTTTCCTAGCCCTGTTATATCCCCCAAGACTTTCCAAAAAGGGAATAGTCATGTTCACACCTTGGCTTTCTGGTGGTTCCTTGCTTTAATCATATTAATGCTGCCTCAGAGATGATGGAGACCAAGGGGGACGCTGCAAAATCATGTGAAAATATTGGCCCAGCAAATGAGTGTAAAAGCCTTTGTACATGTCTTGGGGTGGTGTGTGGATTGAAGTCCCACCTTTGCTTATTAAGATGTCTTAGTCTTCTTGTTTCATGAAGCTCATTTGTCTTTTGTGAACCAGCCTGTTGACTGGTCCATTTGTTGTGTCTCTTAATTGCCTCATCAATGACCCTTCTGTGGGGGCGGGGATGTCATCAGACAGGGGGCCTTTTGGATTTATTAATTTTTTGTTTGCCAAGAAAGCTCTGAGACTAATTGCCAAGACTTCCCAGAAGATATTAGTTTACAAATTTTAATGACACTTATGATTTATTAATGTGCTTCCACCTGCATCTGCTCATCCCTATTCCTTGGTGGAATTCCTGCTGAATTGGAGAGAATGAATAAAAACAAAGCTGCAGATTGTAATGGTGCTTTAGATAGTCTGCTAGTTTTTTTTTTTAAATGCCCATGCTTTATTTATATCTGTGAATCTCTGAAGACAGAGGTAAATCTTGTATTTGGCTGTGTTCTGGCCCAGAACCTCATTTTGGTGTTGCATGATGGGGTCACAGGTGTCCACATTTTTATGTGCAGGTAACTCCTGTCACACCTGTGCTACACATCCCCTCTCTGTGCCCCTCTCTCACAGCTTTTGCAGCTTGAAAGTGGGGCTGCTTTGCTGAAGTTTTTGTTGTTCAGACATGTGGCTGTGGGAGGACTGGGCTGGTCACTGACAGTGGATGCTGCAGATATGTTTGGGTGAGGAATGTGCTGGTTGATTATGTCTAGAGAGGTTATATTTATACATATGTATTGATCTCATAGATAAAACTGAGCCATTGGGATGTTTCTTTTAGTAAGTAGACCTGGGAGCTTTTGTTTTCTGTTTGAGAAACAGAAAAACATCTTGTTTTCTGGCTGGATACAGGGAAGCAAGGAGGAAGGGGAATTTATCAAATTCCTATCTTTTTGAGGGAATATTCTTGGGACAAAAGTGGAATTCCAAGCAAAATGTAGAGACAAAAAACCATGCTGTGTTTTGTTTTAATTTTCCACTATTCAGGTAACAGCCCCCGTCATGTCTCTTGAATTATTTATACTCTACAAAAGAGCTGCAACAGGAGAGACTGAGAATCTCTCCAGGGAGAGACTCACTCTAATCTTATGTGTGGAAGATCCAAGTTCAAGCCCTTGCTCTGAATAAGTATAAAGGGAAGTTCTTTTTTATTCCTCAAGTAATTACATTGTGTAACTCATTGCTACAGGATGTTGTGAGGCAGAAATAATAAAAGCATAAATGGATATCAAAAGGGGATTCAGTGAATTAATGGAGGATATTTCTGCTGGTGGCTGAATAATGTGATAGTGTGGCAGTAGCTTATGGCTTACATTAATTATTTTTTAATATTGAAGGAACAGACCAGTCTACAGCTTTTCGGTCAGAGTTGCAGAAACATCTTTTTTTTTGTTATATATTTTTCAACAGTGAGCTACTCATGCTTTAAGTATTCCAATGGAATATCTGGGATCGTGCTGGAAACGTGATACTACACAGTATTTTAGTGGTTTTGGAATTTGGGTATCTCTGAGTCCAGGGGACTGGGTGACAGACCCTGGGAAGAAATCATGCTGTCTCTTATTGCTTTCATATGCCTTCCCTAGAATATTCTGTGGCATATTTACAGGTAACACAAATATTTATAATTTGCTGTTCCTACTGTGGCCATCTTTTTCAAACCAGGGATTTGAGTCTCCTGCATCCCAGGTGGGCTCTCCATCAGTTGGTGTCTCTTGGTTGCTACCATATTTTGTAAGTAAAGGTGTTTCATTGGCTTGGAAGTGCTCTTTGAAATTGTAGTTTGAAAGAAAACCAAAAAACCTGACCNAAAAAAAAAAAATCTTTGGCATAATTTCATTTTTGAGCCAGTCTTTTTAGGTGCTCAGGTGGGTCAATGGAAACTTAAACCTCTTCAGATGTTTAGTCACTCCATTCCAGAAAACTAGATAATAAAGTGGGAAATTTAAGGAATTTAATGCCGAAAGCTATTTCTGGTGTAGATTTATGAGCATTAGGATCTCAGTGTGAACTAATGAAATTTGTTGTGGAAAATAATAAAGTGTTCTAGGTAGCTGGAAGGATATGCTTATCCCTGTGTGCTCAGCTAATATATGCTATATTTGTTATAATTTTTTTGTCCTTACTGGTGAATTTCTTTGATTATGACTCTTCAAGAAAGGAGACATCCTATCTCATCAGCAATGGATTTTGAGCTCTGATCGTGTTCCCAGGGCATTTAGTTCTGGGCTTTGGTGGAGAAGGTCAGAGGATACTTTGCAAATGTGCTTTTGAAGCCTCACTGTCCCTATGAAGTCATCATGTCAGGGCTGGCAGGTAGAGTGTGTTGGTAGTGCTTTGCCTACTTGTTTAGAGGCAGCAAGGCAGCTCTCAGGAGGGAGTCTGTAGCCAAGAACCTGCTGTTGCAGATCCTGTGGGTGCTGTAGCTGTTGCTGCATCAGCAGAGCCACACCTGTTAACAGGAATTGGCCACTCCATCTCTTCTTTTATCATTTGGAGCAGCAATTCCATTGCTCTCGTTAAAGAGCTGCTCCTTTTGTTGAGTTATCTTATCTTACATTCTAATGAGATTTGGATGTCGACTGCAGAACTTTTTGCAGGAAGCCACACTTAAAGATGAATTTGTTTTGACCTTACTAATGTCTTTTCCTGATCACTCTCTGCTGTGCAGAGGAGTTTCGTTGGCACAGATTAGTAGCGGATGCATTCAATGGGAATCCGTGCCAGTAGTAATGAAAACCACACATTAAATTCACTTATAAATATGCAAATAGATGAGTGAAAAATAAAACTTTCTTAATAAATTATGTAAGATCTTCCATACTAGATCTTGTCTACTAGGATTGGGAAAAGAGGTGCCCAGAAAAGAGTATGTTAAAAATCTTACAGTGTTGCGTGGTATGGACAGGGTGTCAATAAAGTGAGCAGGTGGAACATCTCTCATATGAGGAAAGGCTGAGAGAGCTCTTTAGCCTGGAGAAGAGAAGGCTGGAGTGGGAATGGTGGATTACATCAATGTGTGCAAATTCCTCAAAGGAGGGGGGAAAGAAGATGGAGCTATACACTTTTAAGTGTCTGTCCAGTGACAGGACAAGAGAAAATGCATGGACACAAACTGAAACTCAGGATGTTCCCTCTGAATATGATGGAAAACTACTTTTTACTGTGTAAGTGACGGAACACTGGCTGAGGTTGTTCAAGGAGATTTGGTGTGTCCATGCTTGGAAATATTCAAAAGCCTTTTGGACTGATCCTGGGCAAATGTCTTCTAGGTGGCCCTGCTTGAGCAGGAGGTTGGATCAGATCAGCTCCTAAGATTCCTTCCAACCTCTGCAATTCTTTGGTTCCAAGAAGAATAAAGAAGCATTGACAAAGGACTTCATCTGTGGCTCAGAAAGCTCCTTGGCCTCTGATCAGTCAGACACAGTTAGATATTGCCATGTACTCTCCAGGCAGTCAGGCCTGCATGAGGAGCCACCAAGTCCTTGCACAGAGCAGTTTCTGAGTTGGTGCCACCTCATGCTTGCTGCAGAGCAGTGCCCCTATCCACACTAAAGGCAGGCTTTGCATTGCCTTACAAGATCTGTTTCTCTTTGACCAAGCTGTTCTTTTCCTTTCTCTCCCCATCCCCTTCCTCCCTTGACTTTTCTGTTCTTTCCAATTAGGCTTCAGACCAAGCCATAAATCTTGGATGCTTTGTATAGTGGCTTGTAGAATTTAGTTCTTTAGGACTTTAACATGGGTTGTGCCTGTTTATATTGATGTTTTATTGTGTTGTGATTTTTTTTTCCCAAATGCACTGCCATTTTATAATGGCTATAAATAAGCCAAAGGATGGAGAAAAGCTGTTAAAAAATGTGCAAGAAATCCTTCCATCTTTCTTCTAGTCTGCTCTGTCTCTCTCATTATGTCCATAGTAGATTCATTAGGCTTCTAATGAAGTTAAAAGTGCCCACATGAAGTGGTCACTTCTCCTAATAATATTTACAAAGGGCTACATTCCCCCAGCCTGCAAGGCAGCCTTTGATTTATTTACTTACCACATGTGCTTCATCTGTAAAATCTGTCAGCCAGTTCTTTTACAGTATATGCCTGACCAAGTGAAAATTAAAGCTCCTATAAACTACTAGATCAAGGGAAGCTAGTGCATTTTTACATGCAGGATTTCTCGTGCTGAATAAAAACTGTATAAGGTTAGTGAGGCCTTTCTGTAACCAGATTGCTTGGCCTTGTTTCTGGGTCTTTGAAGGCCAGTTACTTTAGAAAATTGACTCCATAAATATTAGTAGTCAGTTATATCCAATTTTCCCTGAAGCTTGCTGTCCAGATGCCTGAATCTAGCAGCAGGCTAGCAGCTGGGCATTCAGCATCCTGCAAATCTGGTGGTGTATTGGAAAGGTTGAGGGATATTATTCCCATGATAAGTCCAAGAATATCCTTTGGCATCCGTAACAGAACTGCTACATGTTATTTTCTGGATCTTGTAGTCTAGCTCAGGGTATCTGTGAGGAAGATGATAGTAGGAGACAGGTAACAGGAAGATGGCTGGGCTGTGAATACAGCTGCTACACTGCCAAGCCTTACCCCAGAGTCAGGTAGTTTGGGGTTGAGAGATGCACTGTGAACTGACCTGGGTTAGTTCTGATGCATTTAAAATGCACCAATCTCCAGCTATCTGTAACTACTGCCAGGAATGCAGGACATTCTTTGGTACAAGAAGTCTTGGAAGTTTCAAAGCCACCAGGGAGAACACAGAAAGAAAGAGCAACCCATCACTGGCACCTGGGTTCTGGCCCAATGGGATTCAGCTCATAAGGAGTAACCAGCCCCATGGAAAGAGAAATGTGCCTTGGTCCTCTTGCATCTCTTTCTCTGAAATGTTAGAAATTGTAGGAGTCATTTCCTTTCAGAAGGAAGCCTGGTCTGTTGGTCCTGGAGGGAGATAATTAAGCAGCAGGTTCAGACCAGAAGTCAGAACAGCTTGGAAAAGAGGAGTTCACACACAGGTTGTATGTCCCAGGTCTTGGTGTGGAAACAGGAGGGTCACACAATATCCATCAGCACAAAGGGGTGTTTGAGTTCCCTTGAGAACCCATGAAGTATGATCCCTCTGTGGGTCTTGTGTAATTACTTCAGGGATCACAGAAAAGCTTGACCTTGAGGTGCCCCAGACACAAGTCTCTGTAAAGCCACTCTGTGGGAGACCTTGTCCTTTTTTTGGTTTACTTGCCTCTGTAAGTGTGGCTGAGGAAAACCAGGGCAGTGAGATCATCTGTTCAAATGTAAGGTTTCAGATATAATGTTATATTGCCTTGGACTAGTTAAGCTACAGAGTAAGCAGTGGACCATGGTACATCATTCAGTGTGCCTCTAGCAAAGTAGAGAGTAGATGTCCCCTGGAAGATTAAAATCTCATTGGTTCCATTATGTGTAACCAGTAAAGATAAAAGGGATGTCTATGAGGAATACAGAGTTACCACAGCACATTTAGCTTTGTACCCCCAAGTGTGCATTTTCTATTTTGTACGAGGCGTGGGGAACAAAGGAAGAAGAGCTTTGGGGTTTCTTTTCTGGAAGAGTATATGGTAGGGGGGACTGTAGTGGACCATTTACCTCTCTGAGGATTGGAGAGTGGTCTGCACCAACACTGTCTAATCATAGGGGCTGAGGGGCTTTGCTCACTCCACCTGAAAAGTTTGTACACGTTTGTTGTCCTATGGCTTTTTAATCAGTGATGGGCACAAGATCGTGGCCCTTCTTACAGTGGTGGGAGACTTACAAGAAGCCCATATTTCCTTTTTCAAAGTGCTCCTTGTAAATAGTTGTTTAGGGGACAGATGAGGATGAAGTTAAGGAGGCTGTGGTCTAACTCAGCTGTTCAGCTAAATCTGATCCAAGCAGGGTGCATGATGTGGTTTGCCATGAAATGTCCTCTGTCACATAACACATCAAAAGATTCAGAGTTGTGACTGTGCAGACATGGGAATGGTGCTTTTCCTTGGTATGCAACAGCAAACTTGTTTTTGTGCCTGTCTGGTTCCAGAGCATCCCTGGACATGGTACTTTTCCATGTCCCTCTGGGAAATCTGGAATTGGTTTGGTACTTGCACTGCTAGGAAGCTTTTGAGGCGTGCTTGGCAGTGGTGTTGTTGAGGAGCTCAGATCTTATGGAAAAGTGGGTTCTTGAATTCCTTAGCACAGATGTTCCAGTTTTCTATTGTTAAAGTCCCTGTATCACTTGCAGAAAGCAAAGGCAGAATGCTTTGTTCTTAGGGCTCCTTTCTTGTGTCTCATCTCAGCTTCATTGGTCACTGTGCTCCTTCTCATCCCATGTGACAAAAACCATTACAAATGCTGCAGTAGGCTGTGTTGCAAACTGTTATCTTCAAAAATGACATTCATAAAGGTTAATAATTGGAATGAGCTCTGGCAGTTACTAATTAGCACCATTACACAATCAACTCACATTCTGGCAGCATTAGGCATACTTAATCAGTCAATTATCATTGATCTTGGAAAGTGGTGCTCTAAAGTTAGCATAAGGTGCCTTTGTAAGTGGAGAGAAGGAATCTGACACTGCCACAGTGGTCATGCTGCTGGGAACATGTGGTTTGAGGGACCAGTGTGGTGTACCTGATTGTGATGGATAGATTGGGATTAAAAATCAGATAGTAGAGACTCACCTTCAAACAGGCATAAATAGGTCCTATCTCTGTCTCTCTCTTTGCCATTTCAAACAGTAGAGGGTGTTCAGGGAGAGAGCTGGCTTTGGGAAAAAATGGATTTAATGACTTCAATGAATTTCAGTTAATGTGTAATGACTTACAAGCTTTTCAAAGAACAGCTGGAGCATGAGGTACTATTTTACTTGGTTTTATTTTTCTTCATGTGAATTATAGTTCTCAGAGTAAGGAAGTTGTAAACAAGATGGGGAGGCACCAAAGGATTCTAAATTCTAAAGGATTTCCCTTTAGAAGTATTTCATAAAGTGACCTTAATCTTAAGAATCTAAATGCTATGATTGCTCTGTGCTCTCTCAGACACTCAGAGGCTCAGAGCCTTTGCTGCTTGTGCTGGCTCAGAGTGCAGAGGGAGCAGGGCTGGTGCTGCACACAATGGCCATGGTTTTCTAGCCAGTGTTTGGCTATACCCAACCTGAGTGTCTCAACAGGCATCTCTTCTAAAACCATCTGGTTTTTGTGCATGGTCAGGAAGGTGTGCAGAGATGTGTGGCCCAAGCAAGCAAGGATGGTGGGTACAGCCCAGTGTGTGAAGGAGATTTTCCAGATCTGAGTAGGGAAAATGAACGTGTACAGTGATCAAGGCTGACGTGCTGGTTTCTGCTCTTGCTTCCCTTTTATAATTCTGTGTTTTGACTGTTTAAGAGATGGTCTGCAATGTGTGCAGATTCACAAGGGATAGAACAGGCAAGTTGTCAGTAACATGATGGAATGTAACAGGAGTCCAGGATACTGTGAAAGCAAAGCAACTTGTGTAGGTGAAAGGGCCAGGAAAAACGTAAGTTGTACTTGACTCCCCTTTGGAGTTTGGCCCAGGGCCTCTGCCTGTTTAACAGAAGGGAAAATGCATTGTTGTGATTATTTTGGGGTGCATTTGTAATCTATCTATCTCTCTCCTGCTGCTTATTCTCTGAGAATTTTCACTGTGGGCAAATGATCCAGAAAAAAAAATCTGGTTAGAATCTTACAGGCTGGATGTTTCCTCAAAACCATTTTGTGCAACAGAAATCGGAGAATACACTTTGTGGCTCACTGAAGTCAGAACAACATTGATTATTTTTGTCTACATCTGAATGTTCACCTTTGCTCTTGGCAAAAATCTACAAGAGGTCTTGGGAACCATGTCAGAAGTTCAGCTCTGGTTCCAGCTTTTGCAAAAAAAGTTAGCCCAATGTAAAGGGAATTGTTTAAAAAGTACATGATCATACATCTGCTTCCAGAAGTAGTGGAAAGTGAGTGCAAGAACAAAAAATCCAGACTCCCAGAATTTCCTTGCCTGGTATCTGAGATGCAGATTCTTCTCAGAAGTGTCAAGGAAACTCGGCAGAAGAAATACTAAAAATCTGAGCATGGATGTGGATTGTAAAATGATTATTTGATCTGGAGAGAGGAAATATGCACAGAAACCTATTTTAGATGTGGGTCACTTATGTAGTATCCAAATTTGGAGGAGGTTTTACTAGATGAGCTTTAAAGGTCACTTCCAACCCAAACTATTCCATGATTCTCAGGAAGTCATAGTGTTTCCAGGCATTTTTCCTGAGACTTTGGGTCAGGTCTTGTAAAAGTAATGAAGAGAAACATTTCTTCATCTATCAAGTACTTAGCCTGAGAAACTTCCCAGTTTGCCCTGTGGGAATCGTGTACCTCAGGAGAAGTTGGCAAGAGCTGCTCCCTGGGCTGGGTGTCACAGCAGAGCTCTGGCTCCTGGGTGTGCTGTGCTGCAGAACTCAGGCAGGATTTCCCCTCAAAACCTCCAATAATCCACAGCCTTTGTAGGTGCTTCTGCAGGTGACAGATGTGCTTTAAGAAATGTGCAAGACTCAGGGCTCAGAACTGGTAAACAGCTCTGATGTTCTGCTGTATGACAAATGACATCACCTATGAAGTGTGCCTTGGTATGGCAACAAATACTATGGCAACATCTGTAAGTGCAGCTAATTTTAGAAAAGAGGTGCCAGGCTACAGTAGCTCAGTTAAGGAAAAACAGTTGGACACTTTGTTCTTACAGCAGTCCTGTAAATATGCAAATATATACAGCATAATCATTCCCTCCCCCGCCTGGCCTCCCAATACCTGTTCTCCACTTACTGAGTACTTTGCAGCAGTGCAGAGGCAGGTTTTAGGGAAAAACACCCTTAAAGCAGAGCATGGGTTTCTTGGGAAGATGAGAAATGTCCATTTTAAAAGACTTAAGGTACATGTTAGCCTCTGAGGTAGAAGTCTGCTTCTGGTTAGTCATGCCTTTGGAAGGGAGGATGAACATTTCTGGATTTTTCTTAACTCTGTCTCCATAGTCCAGAGATAGGAGAGCCTCTCACACATATCCCTTGGGAAAAGCAACACAGCAGGCTTCATATTAGAAGCTGACTATGAGAAGAGCTTGAGGGTTGAATAATTTTTCCTTGAGTGCTTTCAGCATGGTTTTGACCTATCAGCATCTTGACCTATCCTATCTTGTCTTGAAATGTCCCCATTAGAATATTATGTAAATGGAATATATATAAGTGAAACTGGACAATGTGCAATAAAAAGTGTTAACTTGACACTGAGGACGTGCTCTCTGCAGTGCATCTGTTCTGATTTAGATCCCATCAACAAGCAGAACATTGCAGTGCACATGTGTAGCTTGATGGGATGCTTGGGTCTGATGGCTTGAGAACATGAAAAATTCTCACCTTGCCTCTTTGATGCCCTCTCTAACTGGCTGCACAGTGGAGACCACAGTGCAAAATTCAGCTGGCTGATGCTGGAGAAATGCTGGAAACATGTGAGTGCTGTCAAAGCAGCTGTGTTCAAACCAGCAGTGCTGGCTGAAGGGCCTGAAGGAAGAGCAGAAGGATGCCTTTGAAATGTGAGGGATCTTGAGCAGCTCAGATACTCACTTATTTTTCTTAAATAGGCATGAAGCTCTGGCAAATGCTGTTGTGTTTATACAGTGAGGCAGTGGACGATTTTTAGATACAATACTGGGAAAAGTGGTGAATATAGGCAAGGACCCCTTGATAATGATTTTTTTTTAGCTCATGGTGGTAGGGCAGGAGAGGTCATAATATAAAGAGAGTCTTAGGAGCTTGTTCACTGGAACGGATTGTTGCTTTGCTTTCGAAGAGTCACCCTCCTTCATGGAGCAGGATTACCAAGTGATTAGTTACTTGTAAGCAGAGTTGGATTTTATCATGGGAGGATACATTTTAGAGAAGGAATCTTGGCAGCAGAATCTTCCTCGGAGCAGATACTTCTGGTAATGCTGGGTTACACTCTTGGTGGAATCCTAAATAAAGTGAAAAAATTGTCTACAAGCAACTATGGGCATAAAATTTGAAGTAATAACTGTGTCACTGGTGACTTGTGGATGTGTAATTATTAAAAAAATTCCTAGGTTATAAAGACAGGAGCATTGTACTCAGACACTGTGCAAGATTAGGAAGGAGAAGAAAATCAGTTACAGACACTAAGCAGAGATTAATTCCTCATCTAACATCTGCTTGATCAAGAGCAAAACTCTTGGGACAACACCCTATCTTGATTGTAAAATTAGCAGTAATGAAGAATTTACCTTATCCATTAGTAGAGTCTGCTGGAACAGTTGCCCTTCTTGTTTTTAAAGAAAAACCCACCCAAAATAGAACAGAATACCTTCTTACCCATGCTTGTCGAGACTGAATTTATTAGGTTTTAGATCTTTGTGCTTTTGTGGACTGAATGGAAAGGCCCTCTACTTCCCTAAGCAGTTACTCACATCCTGTTTAAAGAGCAGTTGTTTTTCATAATGCAGCAGGTTTTTCTACTGTAGTGATTCCTGTTTGGGCAACGCTTCTCTTGACAAATGGCAACAAGTCCAATGTCCTCAGATTACTCATGTTCCAGTTTATAATGTGGGAAGATAATTCTCAGAAAGGTGCTCTTTGTAGAAGTGCAGCTCTGCACATCCTCAGATTCATAGATTTAAAGCACAGAGAAGAAGTAATGGTAATAATCTAATTGTATAGTGCAGTCCAGAGAATCTGACTCAATAATTTCTACATTGAATCCCCAGTGTAGTTTGAAGTATTGCTCCTTGGCTGGACACATACTCAGTCTTTACTAATACATTCAGTCTTTCAATTATGTGATCTGATTTGCATTGCTGCTAGAACTGCATTTCATTTTTGATGCTGCAGCAAATGGGCTCTGGGCTGAATTGGCCAAATTCAGTGATGCTGAAAGACAGGCTGGGTTGCTATATATCTGAGAGCCTCTGCACCTGTGAAACTTCAAATTGCAGCCATGATTCCTTGCTGGTGAAAACCAAGCCTTGGGGCTCTTTGTTCCTCACATTCTCTTTCATGACATTATAATTATTTGCAAAAAGAGCCAAGGGCAAAAAATTCAGGGGAGTGAAATAAAGAACTGACGCATTCATGTGGATCACTTTTTTTTATTTATTTATTTATTTTTTTTCTTTTTCTTTTTCTTCTGAGATGCTATTTTTTAATCTTTAAAAGACCCTTGAAAGAGGGAATTTTTCTTCTTGAGACTGGGGATTGAGAAGGTTTTGCTTCAACTCTGCCAAAGGTTTCTTGGCTGATGAGTGTATCCCTGGAGGGGGGCAGAGACTCAAGTTCTCTGTGGATCTTGGATATGGCTGGTGCCTGAGGGAAAGGAGGATCTTTACTTGGGCTTGGTGCTGCTGTAAGATGGATTATTAAGATTCCATCTTGCGGGCACCTCGGATGCAGGCAGCCCCAAGGCTGGACAGGGGGGACAAGGCTGACCCACCAGCATAGGAACTTCCCTTTGCTGGGTGCCTTGTGGGATCCATTGCTGCTGTGGTGTCTGCTGGCTCCTGTGCTCTCTGGGTGCCTCTGCAGGCTGGCTGCAGCCTCCATCACGCTTCTCATCACCTGGGAGCTGTTATCAAACAGCAAATAGTGCTCAGTGCCCCTGCTCCTCATCACCAGCTGGGAATGCCTTGCTCAGTACATTGAATTGTAGGTGCAGTCAGAAGGCCCCTGCAGATGAAGGTGCTGTCTGCCTTGGCTGGAATAGGGGCAGCTGCAGGGTTAAAGGCACTGTGCCCTCATGAAAACTGGGTGAGGTGCCCAGCTCCTGCTTGATCATTTCCCCTGCAAGAGTTCCTCTCGGCTCAAAAGAAAAAAAAAAAAAAAAAAAAAAAAATCAACATAATTCCATGGCTTTATTCTTCTGAAATAGGAGGTGGTGAACAGCAGAGTAACGTTGGAGGATTTTATTTGTTGTGGCTCTAAGATCAGGAGGGTACAGATAAAGCATGCAGCTTTTCTACTGCAGGAACTGATACAGTATTTTCTAAAGATACGGTCTTGGCTACTCTGACTGTTCTGGCACGAAAAAAAAATGGCTCCACATTTTGGAACTACTGGCTTGTGTTTCTTCATGTTATTAGTTACCTGAAAATAGCTCTTTTCTTTCTACCTGTGTTTTAGTTTATCTTCCTAGACTAGGATATTTTATTTTAGCCTTGCAACTGTAGTATTTACTTCTCTCATGTATTTTCAGGTGCAGTGGAAAGATGCTCACTGCACAAAAAAAAGCACAGTTTCTATTTGTATTAGATTGCAGATCCTCCTGCATTAAGGAGAAAAAGCGGTCTTTTATTCCCTGCCATTAAATACTTGTTATGTTGTTTATAGTGTTTTAAAATTAAAACCTCATCTGGTCATTTCAGCATTTGTCACCTTCTACTTTTCTGCCTCTCAATAGAGCATTTACAAGTGTTGCTATTGGCTTTTTCTGCCTAGCAACATTTGTTGCAAGTAGTTTAGGAAAATAAATGGTTTTCCATCATAAATCCAAAGCTGCAGCAGGACTTAACAACCTTTAGTTATCTTTCCTCAGAGTTCCCTTTAGAAAGAAAGAGCTATCTGATGTGATAAAAATGAAGACTTGGTGCTATGAAATCTCTGTTTACATTCTGCAAACCTGAAATTTTTCCATTAGAGTCTGTTTTTATGAAGGAAATTGTGAGATGTCCCTCACTTCCATTCTCTTTGCTGAAATAACACAGTGGGGCTGAGCTGTTTGTGGCTGATTGCTGTGGCATGGAACAGAATTCTGGGACTGGTGTCTCTGGCACTGCATGCTGAGGGAGGGCCCAAATGAGAGGCCAGTTTGACAAATTGCTCTGCAGAGAACAATCTCTTCCCTGCGAGTTTGTGCTCTCTTTCTGCTGCACAGGTCTAACGTGACCAATTACATTTTGGTGTTTTTAAGCAGTGACATTTCTGTCACTTTGCTTGGCAGCCAGATCCATATTTTAAGTTCCAGAGCTGTCCCAAACTTGAATTTTCTATGTGACAAGACAGAGATGTTTCAATTTCTTACTCCATCTAGACATTTTGATGAAATATCTCCAATGGGCACTGCTGATGATTCTGCAAGTTACACGATTTTAGTGACATTTGGCCTAATATTTGTTTCCTGGTTTTTAATTTCAATTTTTGCATCCATTTTGAACAGGTAAATAGGATTATTTTTTTTCTTGTTGAATCCAACAGGAATTGGATCAAGCTTCTAGACCTTTCACATTCTGATGATTACTAATAGCTCCCCATCTTTTCTTTGCCAAATTGTGTGTCTAATTATTTTAATTTCACCCACCAAAAGTAGGCTTCCCTGTGGAACACTTCTATTTGCTCTATGAATTTTGCCCAAATTCTTGTTTTTCGTTTCACTGTATGATTAAAAATTGATTTTTAATTGAGAATAAATCTACTGGATTCATTGGAGATCCCTAATACAGCATAGCTAAGATATGACTCAGATTTGTTTGTCTAAGTATACTTTCCCCAGTGCTATATACAGATGGATTTTAGGAAGAAAATATTTTAATAGTTTCCTCCTTAAAAGCCATTGGTTATACAACAGTCAGGGTGATGGTGGATTTTATTAAACAGAAGCTTGCTTTCAATGGTTTTGGATTTTTTTGTCTTGAATTATCAATAATCTAGAAGAAGAAGAAATGTCATGGGGGTAGAGCTGGTTTCAAATGCATTTTGCAGACAAAATGTAGACAGTGTTCTTCACACCATGTCATTTAACCGGAGCCCATGTAAGAAAGAAAATGAGTCAAATGGAGTGTGTATTGAATTGTGCTGATGTTTCTCTTGCTGTCAAAAACTAATATTGCAAAAAAGTGTTTTGTTTTGTTTTGTTTTTTTTTCTTCTTTCATGGCACCAATCTTTTGTAACAGGCTTGAGCCATATTTGAATCTTTAAGACCTTGTGACTGTTCCCCTGCCTTGTGGTTGAATTAAAAGGCCAACCTCTTTGGGGTACAGCAGCTCAGAAGTCTTTACAGATGCTTTCAAAATCCTGCATGAGGGAGATTTGGAGGCTTTCCCACAAGTTGAAGATCTGCCTTTAGTATGTAAAGCTTTACATTTCAGTGCACATCTATTTGCACTGGTTATTCAAGTTTAAAGCAAATTCACTGGAAATAGGGTCTAAACATCTCATTTCTGCACTCTTGTAGTTGGTATAAAATGATGAAACTCTTCAGGTGGGAGCAAAGTTCAGGAATGAAGCAGAAGTTTCTGTATTTTTCACATTGACAAAATGGAGATGGTTGTGCTCATTCACTTGAGGAATGTGTAAGTCATTGCATCCAGATTATTGTGGAAATGGAACCTGTTGCATTATTAGTATAAATATAATATGAATCCTAAGGACCAAGCTTATCTGTACCTGTATTTTTTTCTATACAAAGTTAAACATGGACTTATCAAAAGCATTTTTTGTACAAAGCCCCCCAGAGCCTCACCTGTGTATCCAAACCTGCATGGATGAAAGTGCTTGAAAGCCCTATTTTTCAGGTAATGTCTGCAAGGATTTAATGCTGTCACACTCCACCACTGACAGTTTTCTATGGGCAGCCTCTGCTTCTTTCACTGGTTGTCAGCAGGAAAAACTTTTTGCATGTTTGTAATTCAGTGTTTATTGCTCAAGTTGTTTGGTTGGTTGGGGGTTCACATGCAAGATCAGAGGGCTGTAGGGAAGGTGCTGCTGAGAAAATTAATCTCTCAGGGACAAAGTAAAATGGATTTTAAGTTTCAGAAGATAGATGTAGGAAAATTTAGTATGTTTTGATTAGGTTGTCAATGCTGCATACTTAAGCTAAAGATCAACTCTCATTAAGTTTAATTGGACATCTGTATGGGGTAGGTGTCTTTGAAAATCTTTCCCTTTATACCTTCCTCTTTTTCTGCACAGACAACATTACCCACAGAAATTCATCTGGCCTCCAAATTGTAAAGCTTTTTTTCCTTTTTTGTTTTTTTAAACTAAGGGAGAAGTTAGATGAATATTTTATTTATGGGATGAAGTAGATCATGTAGTAGATGAAGTAGTCCTGTTCAGCTTCTAATAGTATTTGTATAAATCAGTTAATAAAGTGAACATTGCTATTCTGATATTCTCACTGGGACTTTAAACTAAGGGAGAATGCAAACGTATTTTATTAATGCAAATATTTTTCAACTTTTAAACACCGGAAAAATGACAGCTGGAAATGGAATACATGCTTGAAAAACAGTAATAAAACAGAGTGAACAGTTGTTCTTATTTTTGGAGACTGACAGTTTCTCTAGGAGATCTGCTGTGGCCTGGGACCACAGTCAATAAGAAGGTGAATTTCTGCATCTTGTTTTACTGCTGGAAATCCTTCTCTGGCTTCCAGCTCACCTGTTTGGCAGCACAGTGTGGTTATCAGGAGTCAGGGCAACACCCTTCTGTGAAAACCCCACATAAGCAAAGTTTTCAAGGAGTATCCCTGGAAAGGAGAGCTGGGACACAGCTAACTCTGGGTGACACATGCCCAGGGAAGAGCTTGGTGCTGGGCTGGCTGGGCTTTCTGGTGCCTGGCATGATGGGGGTCACCTGTCAGTGTCAGTGTCCCCTGGCTGGTGCCATGTGGGAACTGTTGGGATGTGCTGACTGGTTGCCTTTGGTGCTTTCCTCTGGTCTGCAGACACTGCAGAGAGCATCTTGAGAGAGCCCTACCTGGCAGTGTGCCCTCTTCTGCTTCTGCATCTAGAAAAAAAATTCTTTTTGGACCAAGTGTAAGCTGACATCAAAGATGTTTTCACTTCTCTCAAAGGTCATTATTTTAAAGGGCAAATAATGCCCAGAGCAGGATTTTACCATTCCTTCTGTATTTTTTTTTTTTTTCTGGTGACAAGCTGATTACTTTTCCTGCTGTTTTATTTTCCTGTTTTGCTTTTCCCCAAACTTCCAACTGCCATGAAAACTCCCAAGTGGTTCTTGCTCAAATGCATGCAGGTGAGCTTTTAAATGTGAATTGCTCAGTAGATAAATGAGGATCAGTTGCTATATTTAATTATGCAGTCTTCTGTAATGTGTCTCCAACAAGCATTCATCTTATGGATAGTAATTATTCTTAGCATGCCCATCTGAGCAAGATTATGCTTTAGTAATTGGTTTTGAATCCTATACCCATTTTATTTTAAGCAGCACTCACTTTAATCCTTTTTATCAATGTTTGGGGATTGAAAGTGAGGTGAGCATGTGGCAGGAGCAAGGGAAGCATTTTTCTTTTTCTTTGTTAGGATGCTGCAAGGCTGACATTGTAGAAGTGGAGGGTGGTTGGTGGTGGGTGATGACAAACAGGCTGCTGGCTCCTTTGTGCTCACACTGAAACTGCAAATTGAGGATGCCCAGGCAGCTTGTGCAGATCCTCCTGCTATTGCTGGTCCTGCAGCTGCAGTGAAAGTGTGAGACACTCCTGTCTGGGGATGCAGGTGATGACTGATGATACCGCTGTTACTCACCTGCAGTGGAAGTGTGATATTTCTCTTTGTGGCTTATGTATACACCAATGTCCTGGCAACCTTGGGCAGCAGGTGGTCAAATAGCTCTTCATGCTTTTGAAATGGAAGTTATGGTTCTTCAGCTAAGTGCCTGTGTCAGAGAGATCTGAATGTAACCTAGGAAGTGGTTGAATTGTGGTTTTGTTTTCTTTTTCTATGCTTATTTTGTCTTGTTGGTCACACTGACTATTTTGTTTATGGAAATAACCTCAGATAATGCTTTCTGCAAAGATGAGTTAGACATCTCCATGCTCATCTCTTCATTTCTCTTTAGTGGGAAACAGAAGCAGAGGATTTGACATGATGCTTTCATGATCCTAGTGTGTGCTTCCAGCCAGAGGTAATAACTCCTAATGCAGAGGGGGAAAAAAAGAGCAAATGCTCATGACTGGGTTTATGGCTGCTGACAAAACCACATGTGGAAGCTCTTTGTACTGCCCTGATGTTTTAATAGATCTCCTCAAACTCAGCACGGTGTAGCCCTTTGCCATTGATTGTCTCAAATATATCTGGTGCCTCCAGAGATGTCTCTTTGAAGGCCTGTCTGGTAACCTCCTTATTCTTCCCCACTCAGCACAATCCATCTACAGAGCTGTGTGGAAGGACAGGGAGCAGCCAGCCTTGCATCCTCCCAAACTCCCTGCCCTCTGACCTGTGCAGCATTTATGTGGCACAAGAGTTCTTGTACCAGGGACATGTGGCATCCTCTGATAGGTCATTCCCTCGAGCAAAGGCCATTGTGTTTACACAGCACAGGCAATAAACACAGCTCTTGGGAGAAACTGTAGTCTCAGTTCAAAGGCTGGTTGCTAAAATCCTCCACTCTGCATGAAAAAACAGTCTGGTATACCAGAATAACCCCTTTAATTCTCTGGAGGCAGAAGAGCTGCTTGCAGAGTAGCCACACCATTTGCTACTTCCCTTTGCTCTCTGCTCTTGTCTGCTACCAGTAGCTGGGATGTGTTCAGTCCAAGAAAGGCATACCCTGAGCTAGTTTTGTCAAACCAGACAGATCCAAGTGACTCGTTTGAGATGCCTAGATCTGCTTGGGGTTTTTAAAAAATGGAAGCTTTCACCTGTTATTACAGAAGAGTGTTAAGGTAGTGTTAATTTTGAGTGGCATGATGCATCTAGCTCCTGGCAGGAAGAATAGCACTGTGACAGTAAACTTTGCCATCCATGAAAGGTCATTCTTACAAGGGTTGATACTCCATTTGCAGAAAGGAATTTATGATTGTGCTTGCTCATACCTAAGCAAAAACAATATTCCTACAAAAGGAGTGAAAAGAGAGATTAAGAATTCATGTTTTCTGCTTGGGAGAGGCAATATGTATACATATTTGAGAACACGGGTTTAGCTGTCTATCCACTGTAAGAAATGATGTCAGGAAACCAAACTCATCCTGGGGTTCCTGCCTATCCCATATTTGTGACTTGGCAAAAGTTGGATGGGCTTAGGGAGTTATTTCCCACTGAAGTCTGTCCTCCATCTAATTTAGAAAACAAACAAAGAATAAAAGCCATTCTCCTTTCATCCTTTTTATTCTTGTTCTTTGGGGGCAAAATGAACTCCACAAGAT
Source organism: Chaetops frenatus (assembly GCA_013400775.1). Taxonomy (NCBI): domain Eukaryota; kingdom Metazoa; phylum Chordata; class Aves; order Passeriformes; family Picathartidae; genus Chaetops; species Chaetops frenatus. Next base: position 236,598 of record VZTR01029537.1, on the reverse strand, counting down.
GAAAGATGAGTTTGGGATGCTGCTAACAGGCAATGAGGTAACTTTCTCATGCAAGTCTCATCTCCACCAAGGGCTGAGCACTTCATGAATGTAGATGCTAGCATTAGGAATAAATATTAACATCCTGGGGAGGTAAAGATGGGCAAACCAGCACGCACTACCTTGTCAAACCAGCATGTCACCAGCAGTAGAGCCAGACCATCTTTCATTTTTATTATATTTGTGACATCTCTAATTTTCTTGGCATAATGCACTTAATCCATAATTATAAAATATGCAACTAGTCCTTGGCTTTGCTCTGTTCTCGTAACATGAGAGTGATTCTGTGTTTTTATTAATTTAACTTTCTGTAAGCTAACAGATTGCCATAAAAAAACCCCCAGAATTTTTCAACCTACAGCTAATAGCTGTATTTCAGCAGAGATCCCACGGTACATGTTGAACAATAACTACCACTTCTGTGCCACTTGCAGTTTTTAATTGAATTTCTATCCCATGGATATCATGTCAGAGCCATTCATCTGCTCCAATAAGTCTTCTGATATTAAACTAGTTCTTCCAAGTTATTATTGTAGTACAAATACTGCTCAAGAGTTGATTTGCATTGCATATACACTGGTCTGGGGAAGGTAATGCAGTGCAGAAAATCTTAGCTTGTGTAGGCACAAAGCAATTATTTTTGCTGAAATTATCATACTGTACCTTTCCATTTCTCACGCTGGTATGATAAGATCTGCTTTTTCCGTCCTGCTTAAAGTGAGACACTGACATTGGAAAAAAAATTTACAGCTCTCAGTGTGTGAAACAAATCACTCCTTGTTTCTGAGATGGTGCTCCTGCTTAGAAGCTCTGACTCTTGGAGCTGACTGAGCTGGCATGAACTTGGACCAGACTGTCATGTGGTGGGGTCTAAACAGCTCCAGAATAATAAACTCTGACACTGCTGAAAATGTGCTCCTGGGTTCAGTGTGTGGAACTGAGGGAATCCATGGTGTAGACTTTGCTGTCACCTTAACTGCCTTTTTCTTTGATTTTCTAAACTTTTTCTAAGGGTGAACCAAATCATTGTGTTTCATGGAAAGATAAGATTTCCACTCCAATTTCCCTCTGCCAAATTCAGTGACTTCTTATGTCTGACAGTGTGTTTCTGATACTGAAGCACTACAGTCTATGATTAATGACTCATTTTTGGGCTCTTAGTGAGTGGTGTATTTGGCTGATGGCGTAGAGTAAACAAAAGCAGGGTGAGGTGGGGAGAGGGTCTGCATCACCAGACTGTTCAGGAGGGAAGGTCTGAACTGTGTTTGCTGGCCAGCAGTAAGAAAAAGCAGAGGGTATGTCTTCATTGCTGAACTAGAAATGAAACACTGTCTAGGAAAGCTCTGGATGGGAGTTTTCTCAGGGGTTGCAACAGGAAGTGCAAGCGTGCCAAAATAAGTATTAATTACGTGGAGATTCCAATGTGCAAAATTGATGGTAATTTTCCAGCATGATTTCCCCTCCTCTCTTTTCTATTGATTAGTGTACTAAATTCTATTTGGGAATTAATAATTCAGTCACCTGAGAAGTCACAGTGACCCCAAACATCTGGGCTTTGGAGTTGCTACCTCCCAGCTGAAGTTCAGTCTGACAGTCTTAAGCCTGTCTCCCTCTCTGCTCAAGTCTGAAGGACATGCTTGCCTGCACTTAGGGTGTATAGAATCACTCAAATAACTGGCTTGTTCTTGGTTTGATGTGCCAGTACGTGATGGCTGTCAGTGTCTGCCCTTCAGCATGTTCACAAGTTCTCAGGAAACTGCTCACCTGCAGATTACTGGTGTGAGGCAGGTCTGTGTGGGGTGCAGGTTGGGGCAAGGCCCCCAAGCTGCCCATATGTGAAGAGAAGTTGCTCAGCTTGCCAGCCACAGGTTTCAGCTAGGAGGCATTCTATTTTTTATTGTTTTAAAGCATCTTGGAGGCTAAATTCTCTTAATGGTATGCATATTGTGAAGACAGGGTCTTCCCTGCAGCGTGGCACAGGGACCCAAGGGCATCTGGGTACTGCTGAATGGGCATCACTGGAATCTGTTTGATGCATGAAGAAGCATCTCCCTGAGGATATCCTGGTGTCCAAAGGTGTAAGCCTTGCTCTAAGGACAGCATTTGCTGTATTTATTTAAATCCTGCTTTCTGGATCCGAGATCATTCTGGGAAGGTCATGGGACAGCCCTAGGTTTAGTACTCTCTTGTCTGGATTCAGCCTGTTTTCGGTTCCCACTGTGCTATGCAGGAGGCACTTCAAAGCATGCAGCAAAATCCCATTTAGAGCCTGTCTAGAAACCTCAGTGTGGAAAACTCTGCCTCTTTATCTTCCTTGTAAGGTTGCAACTATGATATTAGCTTGTGACAGCAATTATTGATGGTGTCATTAAGGATGAGATAGAATTCCTGGAAATGCATTTAATATTTTCCCCTTTTTTGCTGCAGGGACACTGATAAGTGGTGGCAGAATGAGATGTAAAAAAATAAAAAGCGACAGAGAGAAGGTGGGGGTTAAAGAAACCCATGTTTATCATTTGCCCTCATCCATGAGGAAGGGAGAATAATTCAGGAAAAACTTTGTGTACTAGAGCTATTAAAGTGCAATCTTTGCAAAATAATGACTTGTAGCAAAACCCCATCGTTATTTATTTTCTCTATTTTCAGCATCAGTTGTGTAAAGTATGGACAAAGAAATAACCCCTTTAGAATGCACTCCCAATGTGCTGTTACAGTTGGCTGGAAAAGACAGCTGCTATTTCACCACGCTGCTCTGATTATTACAAACACATTGTTTTAAAGCTTAGCAGCTGTGTAATAGTACATGATGCATATGTACACAATGTTATATCTCTTTCTGCGTTCCCTCTTTCACTAATCACTGCACTTAAGGCTCAGTATGAACTTTATTGATCCCTGATTGTAGCTCATTAACATGGACCTATTCTCTTGCATCTGAGTCAAGGACAAATAAACATTTGTGTCTAAAATGGACCCTGGGGGAAGGTTTTTTGTCTGCATGGACTTTGATTAATATAGGCAAATGCTAGAGGGGTTAAAGAGGTGTTGGGAGAGGGAGGGATGGGAGAAAATTAATTGGAGGAGGCTTGGTTAAGATCAGCAAATTTCCTGTAGTGGGAGATCCTCTCACCGGTTTCTATTTTCAACTGCCTAAGTGATGCAGGTTCACTGTGGTGCTTATTTAAAAGTGGGTGATGCAGGATGTTCTGAGGAACATGCTGTACTGTATTGAGGCTTCCAGTTTTGGGATGAGTAGTTGCTTTTGGACATAAAATAGCTGAGGGCCTAATGTTAGGGCATGAACAATCTGCAGCATACTCAAGGCAGTGGTGTGAATCCAGCAGGTTTCCTGTCCACATGCCCTCACAGGGACCCTTTGAAGGGACAAAGGTGGGACAAGAAAATTCATCTGTTCTGAGCCACCAGCCACTCAGCACTGCCCTGATTCTTTGGAATAAGCTGCAGAGATGAACCACTTTTCCTACGTGTTCTTATGCTCAGGGTGTCCATGCACTGCTCACTGACCTATCAGCCATGAATAAATGCTTATGCTAGAAATCATGGCAACATGTGAATCTTTTGTACCCATTTTCTCCAGCGTCCTCAGGGACCAGTAGAGATGTGCACAGACAAGTCTGCAGAACTGCCTCTGCACCAAGTGGTTGATGAGACCCATTTACTGCAGGGGGTTTATTGTCAGAGCATTCCTATTCAGCCTGCAGGAAGATTCATTTCCAGAATGTTAAAGCTGATGTTAAAACAAACCACGTGCCTTCTGGTAAGACAGCTAAAAGGGATAAGGAAATGGCCAATGATGAGTTGCCGCTATTTCCTAATTAATCACAGGCTACTGCAATTTACCTGCTAAAAGACGGGCAACCCTTTATGCTGACATTATCCGTGGGGACNAAAAAAAAAAAAAAGCCATTTCTTTCCTGGTCTAAATAACATTACTGGAAGAACTTAAGTGCCACTGCTTTAAAACTTTCCAGGGACTCTGAATGAATCATGCTGGGTTAGAGCACAATTAAAGATCCATTTCACAGTTTATAGAATTTGGGTCTCATTTTTTGGTTTTTTAGGTATGGATCCATGGACAGTGCTGTGGTAACATGAGCAACAGTTGGTTGATCACTAAGCAGATATCCTGAGTTAGACTGGAACCCAAGTTCAAGTGGAAAGCATGACCAAAGGCCCAATACATAGAGTCAGACTTGAATGCTTGGATAGACGAGTACATGGATGGACTCTGAGCCCTGTCACAGCACAGGGAACAGGACCTTGCACAGCCCAGTCCATCTGCCATGGACAGGAGAGTGTGGATCTCAGTTTACAGTTTGAAATGTCTTCCTCTGTGTGAATCTTTGTGGGAGATGCCATTCTCCAATCTAGGTGGTTGGAACAGCAGCCAAATGTGCCCTCCTGTGTAGAAAGCAGGAAGCCTGTGGCAAAGTAGGAACCCTGCCAGTCTCCCAAGGTACCTTCCAGTGCCTTTAGTACAACAGAATTATTTCTTCAGTGAACCTTATAGTCTGCAGGTTGATTGTTTGTGTTTGAGCCTTTCTATGATTAAATCCCAAGATGTAAAGAGAATCCATGGTGTGTTTAGGAAGAGGACTTTAGCTTCTTGGATCATGGACAGCTTTCTCCTTTCAAATGCATTGATAATATGCAGGGTACTTATCCCTTCATAAAATTCATTTAGGTAAAAGTCAAGACCTCATGAATAAGAACCTTTTCCACACACTACTTAGGAGTAAATGCATAGGGATATTTATCCTTGTGTTTCAAGTTCTAAATAAAAATATTCCTCCTCTAACACCTAGGGGAAATATCTGCAATGTAGTACTGGAGCCAATTCAATAGTCTTTTTGACTATTTCTTGAGTCAACCTGTCAAACTGGAGAGATGACTGGTCCCTTCCAGTGCCTCCTTTTCTGTCCTTGTGTCTCAGCCTCAGAGACCCTCCCTCAGGAGTTTGAAGGGGATGTGCATTTCCTTGTGCTCCGTTTGCTATTCCTTCGTTAAAAAGATAATCACTCAGCTGCCTCCTGGGGGACTTGCTGATGCTGATTGACTTTTCAAGCTGCTCCCACTTTATTGATCTTCTGTCTGAAAAGATTCCAACACGTTTATGCTCCCAAAGGCAAAGTGTTTTGTGTTAGATGAGCTTCTGAGGGCCGAGTGCAAAGATGACAGGACAAGGAGGTTTTTCTGGGGTGAAATTATGCCTGAGCCAATGTGGTGGTTTGAAAGACATTAGGCAGTGAGGTCTTAGGGCATGGTGGAGCAGGAGTGATCAGCTGTGTGCTTTCTGAGGTGCCCACAACTGGCAAATGTTTGGTGGGGAAGAGGGGGGACCCTGCCCTATGGATCCCAGAAATTTATTAAACATGGTGATAAACTGAAAGCTCACATTTTTGGAGAGTCTGTATTGATGCAAGCTGAGACCCCAGTGTCTGCATTTTGAAAACATGGTAACTGGAGACAAGGCTGTTAATCCTCATGCTCAGGGAATGGATAAAACACCCTCCGCCAGTACTGCTGGGAAATACTTACCTGCAGTGTAGCAGTGGATTTAGGAGGGGTGGAATCCAGCTGCTGATTTTATTAAACAAACCAAGAAACTGGGTGACAGCTGTCTTTCATTTTTGCACTTCTATCCCTGTCCTTATATTTCTCTACCAAAATTCTTTACTCTGAGGAATGAGGAGAGGATATAGTGTCATAGTCTGACTGTCTGGATGAGAAAGGACCAGAGTCATTTGGGAGCATTCAGAACAACCCCAGCTTCTTGCCTGGGGAGCCAGTTGTATAACCAGGTCACCCTGCAAAGCAAGTGGTGCAGCCTAGAGAAGAGCATTGTCAGCTGTATAATCTGGCCTGGGAGCTCCTTCTGTCTGGTGAATTATGATATCTCTACTATGTGATGCTCAAAAATGTTATTTCAAAAGGCTGGGAGGGTTTGCAGACTCTGTCATGGATATTTCAGTGGTAATTGGAATGGATAATCTTTGAAGGATTCAGGAATGTGCTGATTTTGTTTTATATATTCTCATATTGAAAGACAACTTGTGCTGAAGTCTGTTCTAGTGGGAATATAAATGCCACATAATACCTGTTGAGAGCAATATTAGCCTGAGACTTGTGTTCTTATATGGCTCCAAATTCTGTTTCCTTTAGAAAACTAAATTTGCACTATTGCTTTGTCTTGTATATACAAGTTTAAACTTGGAAGATTTTCAGAAATGCAGAATTCTCACAAATGCAAAGTTGTGAAACTCTTTCAAAATGCATTACATCCTCTTGTTAAAGTTATAGATATACACAGATATAGTGGGTCCTGACCTTTACTGTGTAAATTCTTCTAAGTCTGCCAACAGTAATCATTCACTTGTATGTGATAGGGCCATATTGATTTTAACTAACTGGGGATACGGTGCTGTCTTATTAGTTCTGGAAAAGTAGCAAGCATTAGTCATGTTGTGACTGGAGGTAGAGATGTCCTAAGTCTAGAAGGTTCTTTCATTGCCAATCCCCAGCTGTCTCAGGTGCCCACATCTCATGAGCTTTGAATTTTTTATTTTTGGGAACAGTAAGAGTCAGTTTTTCTCCAGGAAGCTAAGTTAATGTGAAACTGAGTGCTGAGGAGCCTTGCCTGAGGTCAGGCAGGGTTCTGTGGTATTTATGTTCAGATGGTGTGGGTGTGCTGCTGGGGACAGTAACCTGTCTACAAGTAGGGATAGACATAAGGCTTGTGGGAGAGGGGTCAGCTGAGGTAGGGACTGGAAGGAGCTGCAGCCTGACTGTAGAAGTTGGTTTGGGAATTGTCTGCAATTTTTAATATCTGTGTCTAAGGAACTGGACTAAAGTATCTTTATCACTGCCCTCTTTTTTTTAATTACATCAGTTTTGCAAAGATTTGCTGATGGTTTGAAAAATCTAACATGTCTTGTGTTATTTTAGAGATGACTCAGGTTCATCTAAATGTCCCCACAGCACTGCCTACCACTGATGCCAAAACAGGCAGTGTCAGAAGCAGATTTTGGGTAAATCACCTTCCCAGGGGGCTTGAGTGGACACATGTGCATATCCCCAGCTGGGAAACTGAGATTTGAGTCACCTGTCCTCCTCTTTTAGGAGGGTATGGTAAGCTCCTGTCAGAGTAGTTTGTACGACCCAGCCTGTGCTTATTCTCTGGTGGTTGGAAGGAATTCTTTGTCATCCACATTTACCACAAAAATAGAGTTGAGTGAGGGGACAGTCCCATAGTCTCCCCTTGACATTTTGCTGAAGACACATGTAAGAGAAGTTCCAGTTTAAATATGCACAGAATAGCATGGCTGTTAAATGGAACTTCTAGAACTGCTTCACAAAATCTTACATTCAGAGCACTTCCTTTTGCTATAAAATAATGCAAATTAAAATGATTAGCTACTTCACAGAATCGTTAGAGAAGCATTTTTAGCTATAGTAATAAAAGTAGAAAAGGGCCTGGGAAAGGCCTTGTTTCTAATTAATTATCTAATTAATATCTGATTAATTAATGAGGCTTTGTCATCAAAGCTGTCTTTTATCTTTGAGGCTATTAGAGTGTCCTCTAGACCAAATTTCTTGAATATGTGTTGATAAGGCCATCTTTGCTGAGTCAGTCAAGTGCTTGGAATCAAATCAATATGCTGCCTTATCAGGGATGCATAAAACACCTCTTTGGAAAATTAGAATACATCAGAATCAAGAACACAATAAATATGTCAGATCTTTTAGACAGTACAAATGGAAAATGAGTAATGATGAAGTGTAGTTCTTCAGAGCTATAAAGAAGTAATGCTTTTACACAGATTTTACAGTAGTGAAATGACCAGAGCAGGAAAAGTAGAGGCCCTTGGAAAGTTAGACTCTCTAAGCTCCAGGTTCAAGGTGGCTGAACTGTGTCTTGGGATGTGTCTGCATCCCATCTGATGAGGTTCTGGGAGGTTCCATTTCTACCAGCAGGCATCAGCTTTGCCTGGCCACAGAAGGATTGCCTTTCCATCAGTGCTGTAATGGGCCCAGCATGCAGTGAAGGGAAGGGCTTATCCCAGCTTCTGAGGAGAAGCCATTTCATGTTTTATCAGGTCTCCTTTTGTATTTTTTATGCTGCCAGCAACTGTTGGGAAATCCATATCATACTTCTCTGCTTATCTCTGCTCTCTTCATTTTGTAATGCAATAAATTGTGTAAGTCACAGTGGAGTCCTGATACCATTTGGCACCTGCTTCTAGTAGTAATTCTCATACATATCCAGAATAATAACATTTAAAATGTAGAGCACTAGAACATTATAATAAATCATGAACTTTTGATCTCAGTCAGGATAGCTGAAGTCCTTCCCCTTCACTGCCAGCTCAGTGCATGCAATTTTCTAACCCATTTAGGGTGAGATACACACCTTGCTTTGTGCTAGTTGTGTTCTGGTTGCTTTGGTCTGTTTTTACACCCAAGGGTGGAAGACACCTTAAGAGAGCAATATATCCTCATCTATTTTAGGGTGAATAAATCATCCTCTTAGTTTACAGTTTTTGTCTACAGGTAGAAAAAAAAATGTGGACAGGCTAAAGCTACCTAGTGTGTAGATGGTTAAATTTAAGATGAAATAAATGGCCATGGTAGGGAGAAGATGGAATCTTACAAATGGTGGAGTACAATTATTTCAATTTCACAGTGGGAGGCACCAGCCTTTGTTGCCTGCTTATTGTGGGCTATTCAGCAGCAGAGTATAAAGCAAAGATTAGTAACCACTACACCTGCAGCCTGCTTGCTCTGATCAGGTTCCCAGGTTCCCTGAAAAGATTCTTTGTACAGGCTTTTATAGTACAAGCTCTTGCCTGCCATCAGGTGTTAGGATCCACCAGTTTGGTTGGGTTTATTTCTGCTTCACAGTAGAGTTTGCCATTCTTTGGTAGAAGCAAAATGTTAAGACAACTTCAGAGCTGCCTTTAGCCAAATCTGTGTCCCACAGTGGCTGAGCTATAGTGCTTCTAAAAATTCTAGAGCAGGGAATGCCACTCTGGTGCTCAGGGTGGGTTTTTTTTGGTTGATCTGGTGATTCCCAGTTCTGCTTTGCCAAGCATCCCTCTCTTTCTCTGACATTCTACCCATTTCCTGCAATGTCCTTGCCCTCCCTCTTCACATCTTAAAAGGTGGTCTTGCTTGTTTGGGTGGTTCTACAGAATATTTTAGATCTGAAACTACTTTCTTCCTTTCCACAGAAATGGTGTATCTGGAAGTAAGGGTGCAGAAAAGAGCAGAGAATGGAGGAAGGACACCCTGTTTCTGATGGTGAATGCTATTTAGGCACCCTGTGGCATGTTCTGGGGTCAGTAATTGCTGGGGATGTCCAAAGTACCACTGTGTTCCTACAGGACACGTGCAAGCACCATGCAAACATGGCTTTCAAGTTAGTCCCCACCATCCCTGTAAGGTTAATACACAAAAACTGCATCTCCATAGACTGTTCATGCCCATCTGAGTAGTCATCTCTGCCAGGAAATGGCTGGTGTCAACAGCCCCCCTGCCCTGTGTGATGGTGATCAAATGAAATGCTGATGAGCAGTCAGCCACTAGAAATGTGACTGATATTCACAACTCTTGTGTTTTATTTGCTATAAATCCAGAGGTGGAATTTCCTGTATCCTTTTATTCTACCTATGAGACAACTAGTGTCCTCCCAAAGGCTCATATGGAATAAACAAACCAGGATATCTTTCCTGTAAAAAAAATAAAGAGAAGCCAGTGTTCCAAGTTATCTCTTCTCACCTTCATTTTGAACAGCAAATCAGTGACTAGTGCATCATGGCAGCTCATTTTTCCTTGCCAGTCTCCATTCCACACTGTAGATGGAAATTTATCAGCAAAGGTAATCTTCAAGTCTTTTGGATATTTGGTGATGGGAATCACCATGAATCAAAAAAGAAAGGGGGTGGAGGAAGGGTACTGAGATCATAATAGTAATTGAGGTGGATATTCTGCTGTTTACATGACATGCAAACTAAAAGAAAAAAAAAAAGATTTTTTTCAAGAGACATCACCAAAACTATGATCTGCTTGAACTCAGCAGGGATCTTTGGTTTTAGATACTTTTGAAACTTTATGGAACTGAAAGTGCAGTGGAACTGATGGGTTATGGTTCCAATAGTATTGAGAATGTAAAACCTTGTGTATGATGGCAGAAAGTGGTTTTATTTAGATTGTGTTAAATACTCTGGGTCTATGCTGATATACTTGGATAGTGAGGTTTTTTTGCAGGAAGATCTTTCTGTTAAAGATTGGTCCCTGAGGCATCCATGACAGAAGATGTAATTGGACTAGTAAAACTAGTCCTTGAATGATCAGAGGCATGAATAGCTTGTACAGGGAGTGGCTGAATAAATAGGGAGTCTTGAGATTGGAAAACAAAAGATCTGTGGAGGATGTGACAACAATCAGTGAAATCACGGATGGCAGCATGGGGGGGCTCCGTGGTTTTGTACTTGTTAAGTGGTAGCAGTTAAAACAAAAGGGAGCCTCTCTCCATGCAGCACAGAGCTGTGCTGCTCACTACCGTGTGATGGTGAAGTTGCCAGAAGCTTCCCTGTGGGATTAGACAGATTTATGGAACTAAAAGCCCACTGATGGCTCTTGCATGCAAAGGCATCATCTGCAATTTAGGAAGTCTGTGATATTGCTGTAGGCTGGGACTTTACACCAGGAAGCAGCACCACGTGCTTGCTTGGTTTCTGTTCACTTCCCCAGACTTTCATTATGGCCCTTAGTTTCCTTTAGCAGGATGGAGACAAAGGGAGGCAGTTCTTTCTGCTTGCAATTGTAAAATATTCTGGTTTTACATTTATTGCAGTCGCTAAACTCATGGCTGGGTAAAAACAAGCTCTCAGAAAATGTTTTGCTCTCTTAATTGTCAGATTCAGACTAACACTGAACGTTGGTAGTGGAATTTCCTTGGTTAGGAAGTAGGTTTAGCTCCACAGGACTTCTGTGGATACTTCCATTGTAAAATGTCCACATCCAGACTTATGTCAACTCCCGACAGGGAAGGACTAAGAATTAGATTTTGTTTGTTGCCTCCATTAATGCCATTTTTGATGCTATCACACAACAGTACCAGTGGTGTCCTGGCTGTGGGGTTAAAAGGTCCTTTGCCATGATCCAGTTAAATAGGTTTTTTCTTGTCTGTTGGTGTTTTTTTTTTTTTTTTTTTTTTTTTTTTTTTTTTTTTT
>VZTR01029537.1:167716-225218 GCA_013400775.1 Chaetops frenatus | reverse complement strand
TTTGTTTTGTTTTGCTTTGTTTTGCTTTGTTTTGTTTACTTTGGGCTTTTTTTTTATTTGTAGGGGTTTTGTTTGTTTGTTTGTGGTGGGGTTTTATTTGTTGTTGTTATTGCTGTTGTACATGGGGTTTTTGTTGGTTTTGTTTTAAATTTTTATTTCATTTTGTCAGCACAAGTGGCTGTGTGTGACCAGGTCAACCAGACAGCCTTGCAGTGGTAATAGTGGCTCTTTCTGGCCACTGCCTCACTGGACCTTGACTCAGGAGGGGTCTTGTCTCAGTGTTTTATAGCTTCAGAAAGGTTTTTTTCTCAGGGAGGGTAATTTGAGGGGGAGGAAGGGGAAGGGAAAGAAGGAAATGTGTTGCTTCACAAGTGATGGAAGACTGGCTGACTGAGCTCCTGAGTTGTGCACTTGAGTTCTTTGTAGCATATTAATATGTGAGCTGTGTTTGAATGTTTTCCTGCAGCTGGATGTTCAGAGAGATGTGCCTCCTCTCATGGTTCATGGGATTTAGTTTTCTGCTGCAGCTTTTCTCAGTGCCCTCATAATTGCTCTGCTTTTGCTGGCTCTTGATTTTTCAAGAAACTTGTAGAAACTTTGTTCCTCTTGGGTTTTTGTTTTTCTGCCAAACTGGGAGAAAATTGGCCAATGAGTAAAAGCAAGAAGTTGTTTGGGGGACATGGAGAGACAAGCATGCTTCAGGCAGACAGTTTGCAGGCCCATGAGAAGTGAAGCAAATACTAATCTGGCACATTCCTGTTGCTCTCTGAAGTGCACAGAGAGTTGGGATATTCTTCTGCTCATTTAAGCAGAGCTGTGCCTCCTCACAGGTTTCAGTGTGGGGCTGCAGGTATATGTACTCAGGTGTGGAAGTGAATGCATCAGCTTTAGAAAAAGCTTAGAAAATGGCTGAAAATCTAAAAATCAAAAGCATGATGGCTCCTTCTCCACACAGAGGGAGAGTCACAGCACAGACGAGAAACCCCCTGACAGGAGGGTTGGTGGAGGAAGTTGACTTTTTCATCCCAGTTATTCAGTGCCAGCATTTGCAGCTCTTTTTCTCCTGAGACTGGTACATGTTTTATAGCCTATCTCCATTGCTGAATAGCTGAGACTTCAAACAAGCAAACCTGCCTTTCTCTGTCTGACAGAGCCCTGAGATGGGAAACGTCACAGAGGAGAACTCCTCTAAAAAGCTCTTCACATGGCATTCTTCCTGCCTCTCCACACCTCTACTTCATATCTCTGTGACTGAGCAAGTCTTACCACAGTATGAAGTCAGCTGGCTCAGGCCACTTCATTGGATTCACAGAGAAGCTCAGGCTCAGACTTGGAGGAACGGGATGGATTTTGGTAGATTGTGATGCACTGAATTATGACCAGGTTTTGTATAGAAAAGCTTCTTTGCCGGGGTGTATCCCTTGCACCTTGCTCTGCCAGACTGGGGGACATTGCAGGAATGGTTTAAACACATCAGCCTGTCATGGAAGGGCAATGGAATTCAGCAGATGGTTTTTTTAAACCCAGCTGTTTAAAACAGAATATGATTATGGGGTAATTTGCAGTATCCCAATAAAGCACTACATTATAAATCTTGCTTTTCTAAATGGAGTATGCAGAATTTGGTGAGGAGCAAAAGTCTGATGCAGCCTAGACCCTCAAGATCATCATCAGGGACAGGGCCAAACCCATATTATTCGGACATGCGGGACAAAAAGCATGGACTGAGTTTTTACAGGATTGTTATATGTGGCCAGAGTCCATTCCACATCACAGAATCAATTAGCTTGGAACAGACCTTTGAGATCATCGAGTCCAGCCTATGACCCAACACCGCCCCATCAACCACACCATGACACTGAGTGCCTGGTCCAGTCTCTTTCTGAACACCTCCAGGCATGGTGACTCCACCATCCCCCAGGCAGTCTGTTCCAATGTATAATCAGCCTTTCTGTGAAGAAATTCTGCCTGATGTCCAACTTGAACCTCCCCTGACACAGCTTGAGGCCATGTCTTCTTGTCCTGTCACTTGTTTCCTGGGAGAAGAGGTTGAGCCCCAGCTCAGTACACTCTCCTTTCAGGCAGTTGTAGAGAGTGATGAGGTCATTCCTGAGACTCCTTTTCTCCAGGCTGAATAACCCCAGCCACTCCTGACAGGACTTGTGCTCCAGACCTTTCACCAGCTCTGTTGCCCTTCTCTGGACTCACTCCAGCGCCTCAATACCTTCTCGTAGTGAGGGGCCAGAACTGGACACAGCACTCGAGGTGCAGCCTCACCAGTGCTGAGTGCAGGGGGACAATCACTGTAACATTCCTAGTCCTGCATAAACTCTTAAGTTTCTGTGCTACCAGCAGTGTACTGGGGTGCATTTTATGAAAGCATTGTTAAAAACATTTTTATATATACACGTGTGTGGGGTTAGCAGCAGTATGCAAATATCAGCTTGAGACTGAAGGCAGTAGCAACCTTCCAAGGGGATGAGATTCCAGGGATGGCTTCAATGGAGCATCCAGAGGAGAACCAGGTAGGCAGGGCCAGTTTGCCATTAAAGGCCCAAACGAAGTCAAGGCAGGTGTTTGGGGTGTGACTCATTGAAGCTGCCTTTTATATCACCAAGTCTTTTGTCATTTTAATATAGCTACAACATTTCTTCCCCTCCTCTACTTTAGTAATGTGCTTGGAAGGGGAACATATTGTGACCAGAGGAATGGGAGAGAATATGGTATTCAGTCTGCTTGTACTGTTGAAGAACTCTAAGGATGTATGGGCTAGTTAATTTGGAATTAGAAGTAATTACTAAAGGAGAAGGGTTCAAGTTAAGATTAAAAGCTGGCTCAGGACTTTTCTGTTCCACCTGTGGGTCACATCTCTTTAAATGTTCAGGCTCAGGTAGCTAAAATTAACAGCCAACCTTTTTTTTTTTTTTAATTCTTGTTTTCTAATTAGGCAATTTGGTGGTAGTGTTGAGCCCTACACTATATGATTGCAGAAGCTGAAATGGCTAATTGTAGATGCCTGCTTTTGAAAAATGAACCATTACCTATGCAAGCTTTCAGCTTCTTCATCTCTAGAATATAGTAGTTCCCAGTATGGCTTTTGGGACTTTATTAGTTTGAATGGATTAGCACGAGACAAAAGCTTTAGAATTTTTGGTGAGAAAAAGTGCTATGGAAATACAGTATATTATTGTGATATTCTTTGAGATGTTTCTGTGAAGCCAGTGGTGACTGTCATGATAATAAAGCAAGCCTCAGAGTAGCTAACGAAATAATGATCTACTTCCTTTCTAGCTATCCTTTGAAAGGGCAAATGCAATGTGTGATAATGGTTTAATGAGAAAGAGTCATTAGGGCATGCAGCCTGCATCTTTAGAAGTGCAAAGCATTTTGGGAGATCTTAAAATTACTCAGAGAACAAACCCAAAGTAGCTCTGTCAGAATATTAAACTGTTATTCTCTTTTAATGCTGATGGAAACCAGTGATCTCTTTCACTGCCTGGTGGCTGGTACATGTGTAGTCACAGAAGTGGCTTGTTCATAGCTGCAGTGCTGTTGGAAGGGTAAGATCAAGGAAGTACCTCTGCTTGCCCTCTGATGTTACCCTCTGCTTAGAGCTTAGTGTTACCTGAGGATTCCTGACCTGTTGAATTTGCATTTATAGGAGGCCTCATGTACTGGAATTAATTGTCCTGAATTATTCACTTTCATTAATAAAGCTGCTTCAGTTTCAAGACTGGCTGGAGAGGAAAGGCTGCTATTATTTGTTTGCTTGTTTGTTTGTTTTGTATTGATGCCTTGTGGGACAAGAGCTTCAGATACTTTGGGTGGGAAAATTCTATGAAAATACAGTACATTATTGTCATACTCTTTGGAGTATTTGTGTGAAGCCCAGTGGGTGATAGTACTATGCATTAGTACAGAAGAGTGGTAAGTGCAAACAGAGCTAGTATTAGCTCTATTTTTATATTAAAGAGTTAACCAAACCACAGAGGAGTTAAACAAGACTTGAAGCACCCTTACTGCTGACTGCTCAAAGGAGAAAGGCTGGTTCAACCCATTTAAGGAAAGAGTGACTTCACAAAGTATTGAGGAATTGTCCTTGAAGGATGCACTGAAGGAAATGTGTTGGAGCCACATCAATGACAAAGCAAGCTTTTGACTTCATGATTCCTACTGCTTGGAAGCCTGAAAAACCAGCTGGCTGGTTTTGTGGCTTGGCCCTTTTTGTGTCACTCTGGACTCCACCAGCAGCAAGGAAAGCAGCAGAGCTGGATGTAGGCTCTGGTGTGGCTCAGTTTCTGCAGCCATGTGAATTGCACTGTTCATTGTGATGCCAGAAGGGGCTTGGGCCATTTCCCTGCCAGACAGGCAAGGAGCAGAGGATTGGTCTCAGGCAGAACCGTAAAGCTGCAAATGCTAGAGGCTTGTTGAGCTTAGGAAACCAAATTACTGGAGCTAGGTACTGGGAAAGGCACTGGATTGCTGCATGTTCTCTGATCATCTGTCCAGAAAAATCGTGATTAGAGAGGAGGGCAGGGGCCGTGGATTCTCACCCTAATGAAACTGTAGGTATGTCCGGGTAGGTTTTTTGTGAGGACCTTTCCTTGTCCATCTGCAGAGGGCTGTGTTTGCTCTGTCCCTATGACTGAAGCTGAGATGGGTTGGGAGCCAGGCTCTGCCCACTGTTTGCATGGGGTGGGGGGGGCTTTTCAGGCAGGGTCTGACACCCCCTCCCTCCTAAATTCAGCTGGTGCTCAGCGCTCTTCAGGTGTGGGATCCTATACGATGTAGCTGTTGGGTTGTTCTGGTAGGAAAAACTTGTTTGTTAGGAAGATGAAGTATGAAAACAGTAGAGAAACAAGCAGGGCAGTGAGGTTCCAAACATGCCCACAAATGAGGAGGAGGACACCACAGAAAACCCTCTGTGATGAAGCAGCCCTTTTCCCCAGTCACGAATGGGTAATACCACCCCCAGATCATCTGCTCCTCTGGGTGGGATTTGCCAGTGTAGGGGCCTGAATCTGTCTCTGTAACTCAGAAAAATTAAATGCCTGGCACAAAGTAGGATGGGGGTGACTGAGGACTCAAGATGCCAGTTTAGGCACATTTTTATCTAAACATGAGTTCAGCTGTTACAATTCTGAGCCACATTTGGATCCCCATCTTCAAGTCAAAAATCAACCTACCTAAATAAAACTGTTGTTGATGGGTTTAATTGGGATTCTTGTCTTATTCTTATCTTATTGGATTTGTCTGAAAAGAGAATTTGTTCTAAGGATGCTGCTGCTATCAGTGTCCTCTTCTGTGTAGGTATCATTTGCAATCCCACACTGGCCCATGAGGGCAGAGCTTGCCCCCAAAGTCCACCTGCATGGGAGCACCACAGCTCCCCAGATGCATCCCATCAATGAATGCAGAGACAGACCCTGCCCCAAAGGACTCAAGTTCCCTTCTCTTTTCTGCTGGTTACCCTAAATGAAACATGAAATCTTGTGTTTTAGGGATAATAATGCTTAAACTGTAACTTGGAGCATCTGTTCACACAGTCATTCCTTTCCCCTGAGCTCTAATAACCACATAAACTGTTTTTGTCTCCTCTTTTCTCTAGGTCAACAGACTATGGCACTACCTATGAAAAGCTAAATGACAAAGTAGGCCTGAAGACCGTGCTGAGCTACCTATATGTCAGTCCCACTAACAAGAGGAAGGTAAGGGAAAGCCGTTGCACTGGTAGCTATAGAAACAAAATTACATTCTGAGAGGAATTGTCATCCTAAACTGAAATCTGTTGATAATTCACTGAATTCTGTCTAAGTTGCACTGGTGCAATTCCATGGAATCCCACAGAACTGGTCCTGCTTTACTTGTGATGGCAGTGAAGTGCATAATTCCCTTCTGAATTTGCTAGAGAAATAAAAAGGTTGCTTTTATTTGCTTCTGACTGTTACAACCTTAAAGAACTCACACAAATATTTCAGGTTTCTTGCTTACATCGGCTCTGGCTATATGACATTTCCCTGCCTTGTGCCTCCTTATTATTAGAAATACTGAGCAAAAGGCATTTATTTCTGCATTTGACTCTTTTCCCCCACATTTGGAGGTAAAGATGTAAATGACATTTTCTCTGTTTGCATCATGCAAGGGGGCTGGAAGCAGAATATGCCTGTGAGGGTGGGTGGAAGGCCTGCAATTTGATTTGGTTGTGTGGGAGAGAAGATGAGGTCACAGCTTTCCAGCCCCCTGCTCGCTCTTCCCACGTGATGCACTTAGGGCTGCAGCTGGCTCACACAGCACAGCCCAGGAGCTGCTACTCAGTGCCTTTTTTCCTTTAAAATTATTGCCTGTGTTGATTCAGGGGAGGTAGTGGGACAAAGATGCTTTCAGCTACCCACAGAAATCAATGTGGGAGGGCTGCAGCACGGAGCTAATTGCTGACAGTGAAGTTGTGTTTGCACAGTGTACAGCCCCAGTGCAACATATTTGGCCTAATCACTTCCAAACTGTCTGTATCTTGTCTCCATCAAAAGATTTCCAAACTAGTAACTTGCTACTTGTACTGTTCTTATTATGACTGTTGTGTCTTCCATCACTGGTCAGTTTTGGGACTGATGTTTATTTCAGTGTATGCAGCCATAAGGCAGACATAGCTTTGGTTCCTAAGCATGTTTGGATGCATGCAGTGGCCAGAGTTCAGCTTATTTTTTTCATGCAGAAGCTGAACTTTTTTTTTTTTTTTTTTCCTTCTGAGCAAAACAGATTAGGATGTTTTCTAGTGAGTTTTTCTGGCCATCACACACCTCCTATATCCAATATGGGAGGCACTGAAGAGTTAATTCTTATTCATTCTGTTTCCAAAGCAACTCTGCCCACCCAAAAGCACAGGCAATATGCTCAGTTACAAATCCTACGTCACTGGTGTAAAGACTCCCTCACAAATCAGAGTACGAGGATATATTATTATCTTCTAGCAATTTCTCAGGCTACTGAGTTTTACAGATTAGCAGGCTTCTATTTTTTTTTTTTTTAATTAAAACCACCTACATTTCATCATATAGTGGCATATAGGCCTATCTTTACCTGCTGTTTATTTATTTGAGATTAGAAATTTAAAAGAAATTTTTTGGTTTCCTGTCTTAAGGAAATGATTTCTGGACCTATCTGTGCCCTTCTCATCCCTTCTGAAAAATCTTAGGAAATGTAGAGACAAGCTGTAAGGAAAATCCATAGGAAGCCAGCTTCAGTGCTGGCTGCTGTGGGAACAATTTGCTTCCATTCTTTTTACCTTTGCTAAATATATGAGCACTGTTACTGTGCATGCTTAAACAGCTGGTCTGTCTGAACTCTGCTTTGTTAACCATCAAAGTAATTCCAGGCATTCCTGTAGCACTTGAGAAACGTCTGAACAAGGTGTCATTGGACCAGAGCATCTGAAATTTGTCAAATTCAGGTTTGGGTTTATTGTCCACCCACTCCTCTTATAGATTCTTGAGGTTATGCACTGCAGAAAATGCACTAGGGTTGTAGTCTTCTGCCAGTCACCCTGGGTGAATATTGTTCCTGTGGCATGGGAGTGAGCAGAATGATTTTGCTGAACTCCTCAGGACAACTGCCAGTATTGAATCACAAAGCCACAGGTGAATCAGTTGCATCCCAGCAGAAAAAGCCCAGATCCCTTGTGTTTCACCTCCAGCAGCAGAAGTGCTGCCTTGTTGAACGTGATGCAGGGATCTCTTGGGAGCTGCAAAAGAGGTCTTTGCTTGAAGCAGTAAGTGGGAAGGGAGGTACCAACACAGGCTCAGAGCCTGTGTGCACACATGAACCATGCAGACCTTTCCAGGCAAGGTGTTTCCTCCTGAGGCACTCACTCCCAGGCACTGATGGGAGCCTGCATGCCTCACAGCTCCTGTCCATTTCTGATGGCCTTGCACATTGGTGCTGGCCCTGTCTACTCATTAGTGCTTAGAGGATTAGTGCTTACTCAGAGGAGGAGAAAAGCTGTCCATACATTCATTCCTAATTGATTTACTAGTGAGAAGGATAATTACTTCTCAGCTACCCTGCAGAACTACAGTGGGAATTACCTGTCAGATTTCTTTGAAGACCCAAAATGCCTCTTTTCAGCTGTTAAATAGGAATTATGTGTTCAGCCAAATGCCAGTTATATAAACATCATTTACCTGAATTGTGGCATAACCCTGGGTTCAGTTATGAGGCAGGAGGATTTAAAAGCTGGCATTTTGCTTTCTTCTTTTAAAGGAAAAGCCTTTTGTTTCTGATTTATTTTTTTGAAAAACTTTGGTGGGAATATTTTAATTTTTTTGGCAACCTGTTCTTTATTTCTTGGAGGTCAGATTTAGTCTGTAGTTGTTTCTGGCAATTTTACATGTTGCTGTTGGGTGACATCCACCCCACTCTCCTCATGCACGGAGTTGATCAAGGCACAGAGCAAAGACTGAGCTGAGGTGGCTTTGGCTGTGGTGCCCATCTGGGTTCCAGAGCTCCTGCCTGCTGCCAGGTGCTGCACAACCTGCTGGTGGCTGCTCTTGGAGCTGAGATGGGGAGCTGTCCATTTCCTAGAAATCACAGAAGGTATTGGGAAAATGCACTTTGCCCTTGTGCAACTTGACACTTGCAGTTGTGATTAAATCATTATAACAACATGCACATACCAAAGGGAGTTGCTGGGAATTCTTCCCAGCTGTGATTCCTCCTGCCTCTCAGGTATCATTCATAGTGGTCAGGGCCAGCTTGGTGATCTGAGACCACTCTGGGTGCTGACATAAGGCAACTGCCAAGTATTCTGCAGCCCACTGTGAACCTGCAGGCTCTGGCTGAATCCTAGTCAAAACACTCCTTGCTGTGAGCTGAGCTAGGACTATTTCACCTTCCTGTGGAGCTGTCATACTGCTAATTCCCTTCCCCTAAGAGCTAACGAGTTCAGGCTTTCACAACGCTGTGCAAGTGAACAGAAAGCCTCTGCTGCTGGGAGACTTGGATCTGCTCTCCTGAAGGTGGTTGGGCTGTTTCTCCTCTCACTTGCACAATAGGCACTTGTGTTTGGATCAGGAAGATCTGCACTGAACTGTCCTCAATGCTATGAAATTCCAGGTGATCTTTGCCCTTAGCAGTCACACAGCTCTGAAGCCCTGGGGACTGGGAGCCTTTCTTGAGAGTTCCTGTTTTGAGCTCAGGTGAGAAGCCCAGTGCCTGCAGTGATGACACTTCCAAACCCATGAAGATGCTCTAACAGGCAGAGTGTATTCCAGGGCATCCCCTTCAGTCCATCTGCCCACCCAGTTGTTGGCCTGAGAGAAAGACCACATGTGAAGCATCTGCTTTGTCCAGTTGCCAAATAGGTTGCAAAGAGCAGGTAACTCGTGGTGAACTTCAGAATGGAGAAATCATCGTGTTTGTTTAGCAGCACCCCTTCCTTACAGATGAATGGGATTTAACAGCAGATGTTTGAGTGCTCTGAATAGCTGAAATTAGCAAAATGCTTAGCTTTGGCTTTTCTACCCTGTAGCCTGTTGTCTGTCTTTGGGGATAAGACAAAAAGCTGCTTAGTCTCTGCTGGGCAGAGATCTCAGTTCCCTGCTGACCTTTAATTTAATGCTATATTTTGGGTGTTAGTTGCATTTTACTAGGGGCAGATTTTCACAGTGGTCTGGGAATTAAAAGTGTTTATTTCTTCCAAAACACTAAGGGAAAAAGTCCATTCTATTTTAATAGGAACATTTCTCTTGACTTTTTAAATTTCCAGTTTATTTTTATCCCAATTCTCTTCTTTCTTTATGGTTGCTGAAAAAATTCTGTTGGAAAATCGAATCATTTCAACAAAAAATTAGGCTTGGGATTCTTTGCTTAACTGGCTGCACTTCAGAATGTCACTGCTTGGAGCTAAAGTGCTGTGATTCCCTATTTTCTCTCATGAGTTGGTTTGCTGGGTAAAATACTCTATTGTGAGAACACTTACTTTCTTCTTGGTTGTCAATAACAGGGTTCATTTTAGAATTGATGCCTCACAGAGGGATGTAAAGCCCTTCCAAAGGGTGCAGAAAGAAGATGAGAATTGAAGTCCTTCTGAAGCACTGCTCCTTTCAGGCATGCAGGTGCCACTTTGAATCTCAAGGAATTGTTGAACTATGGATTTTAGGTATTACTTTTTCCTGTGAAATATTCTGTGAAGAGTGCTTATTCTTGGTGAGGATGTTGTTTAGTTGAAAACCCAGTTCTCAGTTTGAAACTTTTATCTCTACTCTTGGGAATAGTGTGGAGGTGGAGACGATGGAGTTAAAAAGAATTTAAAAGAAAGAGAGGAAAAAGGAAGAGAATAACAACTCTGACAAATCAACCCCACTTCCCTGTATAGAGTATTGCTCAGATAAGGTTTGGATAAACTGGAGGTCCTGATTGCATTTAAGATCTGAGGTGACAGTTTTGATGTCTTAGAAATACCTTCCTTCATGAATTTGCTTTGCAATTCAGTTGGCTGCAGTTGTTTTTAGCTTTTCCCCTGAGCTATTACAATCATTGTTGCAGGTGATGACTTGAAGAATTAAAAGGTCTGTAGCCTTTTATGCTGACTGTCTGAGCAGAAACATCACCAGGTGCAGTGAATGAAATGACAACTCCCCCCATTTCCCCCTTGTACCAGAACTGAAGCATTTTCGGTTTTATTTAAAGGTAGGTCTTCCAGCTAAGCTATTTGAACAGTAGCTGCAAACAGAATAAAGCAGAAATAAAGTTATGGTGCTCAGTTAAAGAGCTTTGAGAAAATGGTTTTTCAGACTAGATTCTTAGTTGTCACAGAATCAAAATGGAGGGGCAGAACAAATCACTGAAACTGTAAAAGCCAAAGTCATGCTGCACCTCTCATACCTCACCATGCCTCTGAACTCAGCCCATCATAAGGAGAAATGTTTAGAGGTATTTAGAGAGTAAGAATTTCTGAAAGATAAATTTAATTAGGTTTGTTTGTTTCTGTGCAGTTTCTTGGGGGTGAAGTGTACCAACTGTTTATGAGCTGGCAGAGAGCAATGCCGTGTTGCTGTTCATGTTAATGAAGGAAGAAATTAACTGTCTGTAATACTGTAATTGCAGAGGAATGCATCTACCTGACTGGTGACTAGCTAGAATATTGGGAGTGACACCTCCCTTTACAGAAACTGGAGGTCTCAAAATGATCTCAAGTCACGTTGACCTCCCTTTATGTTCTTGCTCACTTGGAGAGTAACAGGGCAAAACCTGGCGTGGCCTTCTGTATCTCCAAAGGGAATTCCTCAGCTGTGATTGGAGCCTCAGGGCAGAACCATGATTCAAACTTATTTTGGTTTTTTATTTCTTAGCTCACATGCTCCCAAAGGGAATTCTATGGTATTTTGTTTTCTCCTTACCTATCAAATGTGTGATAGGTTGATGAGGCAGAGATTCCTGCAGGTACCTGATGCTTGCTAGCCCGACCTGAACTGAGCTGCCATGCTGAGCCTCAGCTCCCATTAATCATCTGCTGCTTTTTCCTGAGACTGCATCCCAAGCTTTTGGTGATGAACTGAACTCTGGAGTATCCTAAAGGCATTTGGGCTTTAGGAAGATGGAAAGTTTCCTTGGATGCTTTTTCCTCATTGTGATCAAGGGTCTGTGCTGCAAAGTGGCACTTGCTGATGTGATCTCGAGAACTTATTTATAACTGAAAGGCAGTGGGGCTGAGTTAGAGCCACAGGGCAGGAGTGATGGAACAAGCTGTTTCTGCTGTCTTTTATCCCTAATCTTTCTCTCCAGCCTAATGGAATAGAGTCACTAAACAGCTCTTGGTTTTGCAGCTGCCATTAACAGGGACTAAATTACCTGAGCTTGCAAATGCAGCTGCAAAAGTTTCTGTGAACACACCTTCTCTGGACCTGCTGAGCTGTGTATGATGTTCCTGTGTTTCTCAGGCTCCAAAATCCATGTCACCCAGTCCAGAGTTGATGTGGGCAGATAGGAAATGCAGTGCCTAGCTTAGCTGAGCTCAGGTTTGCCTGCTCTGGTTATACCAGTGGATTGTAAAAATGTGACTGCAATCAGGGTAACATCTCAGTGTATCCATCTCATAAATACACTTCAGGGACACTCACACCCAGTCTCCAGAACTGAAAATTTAAATTGAGAAATAAAATCTGAATGAAGAAGTAATATTTTTCTTCACTTACTGGTGTTGCAAAGATGATTTCCTCAAGGTCACCCACAACATCTATGGAAGAGTGAGAGGATGTGTGACATGAAGTGTTTTATCTACAAGGTGCAGTCTTGTGAGCTGTTGTACATGGGATTCTCTCTACTTGTCCAATTAATTCAGTTTGAATTTGGCACCTGAGAAAAGAGATAATTTTTGTAGGTGTTTGCAGAACTGTGCTGTGTGAAAGAAATTCTGAGTTACAGACATTTTAATACTTCAAGAAGAGAACTTTAGGAATTTCTTGTTTTGAAGGGTTTTCTGTTTTTTATTTTGGACTCAGCGAAGTCACATTTTTAGAAGAGGTTTCTCTGACCTTTCCTGTGTAAGATATATAGTTTCCTGATGCTGGATGGGTTGGTTTATTAGTGTTTTGAACATGGTTCAAGACCATTGAATGGAAAATACTGAGATATAAAGGCATAGATACTTTTAAAGTTTTTTCAGCATGTCCAAGTTGATGTTTCTGTTGTTGTTTTTTTCTGTTGNTTGTTATTATTAATATATTTGGAGATTGTACCTCCTTATGAATCTTTGTAGTCAAGATGCTCCTGTGAGAGTTTTCTGCCCTCCTGCAGTCAGGGACTGTGGGGCCTGGCATGCCAGATACCCCACTGGAACCTGATCTGACTGGTAAGCTCCTCCTGTCCCTAAAGAATGAACAAACTCTGTTTGCTTGAAGGTTTTAATTTTACCATTTCCGGCTTCACATAAATCATAGAGAAAAACAGAGGTTGTGCAACATCTCTGTGGTCTGGGAG
Source organism: Chaetops frenatus (assembly GCA_013400775.1). Classification (NCBI taxonomy): domain Eukaryota; kingdom Metazoa; phylum Chordata; class Aves; order Passeriformes; family Picathartidae; genus Chaetops; species Chaetops frenatus. Next base: position 212,246 of record VZTR01029537.1, on the reverse strand, counting down.
ATGACCATTTTCCAGTGCAGACAACACAGAATTGGGACCCAAACTTAGAAGAGACCCCCAATGGAAGTTTTCCCCTTTCTTAAACAGGGGCAGTGTGGTTGTTGCCCTCCTGGGACAGCTTTCCCTTGGAAGTCATGAATGTAAAAACTGGGGATTCCTGGTGGTTTTTTTTTTTTTCATTTAGTTCTCCAAAGAGGCAGATACATTTAAAAACAAACAGAAGAAAAAAACAAACCCAGACCCTCTAAACCACACACACTGCTCATCAGCTGTTTCTAAAAATAAATGCAATTGAGATAATTAACAAAATACTCCCATATGGCATTATTTAATGGGGCTGAAGGGAAGAGGGTTAGAAAATACGTATAAATAGAAACAGCCATTTACAATGAAAGCCATCCTTTCAGTGTTCCTGAAGGAAAAGAAGTTCATATATTACACAACTTGAGTTAAGATTCTCTTTCTGTACCTTTATGCACCTGTATTTTGTCCTTGTACCTCTATATTCCAAATTGCAAACAATTTTTGGAGCAAAAGGACAGTTACCAGGTAAGAGTGATGAGCTTGGCAGGATATTGGTGCATGCCTATGACAGGGCTGCTTTGTCTGGCTTCCTAAAATTCAGTCCCTCTCCCCTGCTGCACTCCCTGCCTGCTTCACCTTGGACTGCTACAGTCAGGGCCCTGGGGGGACTTAGAGATGTTACAAGGTCGTAAAGACCTTGGGGTAAATGGGGTAAAACTGAAGAGGTCCCACCCACATTCAGATGTAGAGCTGTCAGAAAAACAGAGGGAGTTTACTCCCATTTAGCCAGTGAGTGTTAAAGGACAGATCAGGAGTTACAACATCAGCAAAAATGAAGCTACAATTTTGTCACCTAGCATGAGCATTGCTTTTATGAAGAGGGCAGAGCAGACCTGTGTGAGCTTTCAGAGTGCCTTGCCTTGGTTGGGGGGGGAGAGGGTCCGTCAGGAAGCATCACCTTGTACAGGGCTGCCTGTATTAAGCACATGGCCTGTCACCAGGGTGAACACAGCTGCAGGTCCTGATATAGGGCAATTTTATGAGACTTTTTTTCTTTCTCCATGCTCCTTACCACTCTCTGAAACATGGCCATCTCATTTACTGCTGCAGTTCCAATAATATATTAATTTATGAAGTATGAAAAATGAGGTAGTTTTGAATTAATGAGGAGGGGCATGGTGCTTCACAGACAGCAGGATAATCAATCAATAATAGTGAGTCATAATAACCTGTATTAAAAAGGAGGGAAAATAATAGAATGGGTGGAGAGCAGCTCTTGGAAAAGGGGCAGGTGGGTCCTTTTGAAGACCATATAATGATCTGACCTTGATCTTTAGTGATAAGAGCTGGTTCACCAAGACTTATTTATTTATTTCTCTTTGAGGAAAATCTTTCCCCCACCCCCTGCCAACCCCAAACCCAATAATAAGTGGTAAAATATCTTTTTATTCCATTCTTTTACAAAGGGAAGAATAGAGAAGCTCAGCATTACTGAGTGAATTCTCATTTTGATAGCCTAGATTAGCAGAGTCTGCAGGGCACGTGCTGGCCACAGTCTCAGTTTGTGTGCATGTGCACATCTGCCTCTTACACTGTAACTGTGATGTCAGCTGTGGTGTGATCAAGTCTGTGTAAAATATTTAATCCCAAGCAGCACTGGGAAACCTGGAAACACTTCTGTGACTGTGTTAGAATCAGTTTTCTTCAGCATGGAGCTCAGCTGGACTGGATCTTAAAGAGTTATTTCACTGTGTCATGGAGTGCTTGATGCTTCTTTTTGCATTAGTGGGAGCTTATTGCCCTTCACCCTCTCTGTTCTAAGATGCCTTTTTTTCATTGTATACAGACAGATGTTGCTGGACTCCAAAAGTAATGACAGGGATTTTCTAAGTGGTGTGCAGATGCAGCTAGGGAAAACTCAGGCTGTGGTTTTCTTACAAATCTAGGCAATCAACTCTGAGATCGGTCCTTAAATCTCTGAGGAGAGATTGGTTCTGCCTTTTACAGTGAGCCCTCTAATATTTTAATTCTCTGTTGCTGACAAAAAAATAGCTCATCTGAAACCTTTGTATCCCTTGGAACCTTCCCATGGCAGACCAACACGATCCTTAAAAATGCCTGCAAGAAAGCAACAGAATTCCTGAAGCAGCTGTGCTCAAAGATGTGAGAGGCAGTGGAATGGGTGCAAGGAATGCAGTGCTCAGGACCTGGAAATGGGTGGAAGCATGGAGTAAGCTTGGCAATTTTCTGATGTTTGCTGATTGATTCTAAAACCAAAGTGTCAGAGTTGTGTTGGAGATAAAACCCTTATCCCCTCTTCCTATTCTGTTTCCTCTTACCCTGATTGTTCAGAACCCTATAGTGACCAGAGCTCATGTGTGTGCATGAAGGGATGTGGAAAGAAAAGTGCACCATTTTCCCCGGGCTGTGAAGTACCAGTGACCCTGTTGGAATAGGATGTAGCAGCTGTGGTTCAGTCACTGGGGCAGTCACTCACCTGCTCAGTGTGTAATTGCAGACAAGATTACCATCATAAACCTGCAAGGACTGTTTCATTGGGAGCTAATTATTAAATGTAATGGAAAATGTCAAAGCCAGTGAGGTGCTGGTTGTGAATCCTCTTCCTAAGTCTGGAACTTTCCCATATCTGGTACCTGAATGTCTGGCACTCAAGTTAGCATGCAGAGCTTGCAACATCAGTGGATACCTTCGAGCTGAGTGCTGCCATGCAGAGCCCTGCAATGCCATCATGTTTTGTAACTTTAACCTTTAATTTTTGTGGGGTCTAAGCTTTGTATCCAGAAATTAGATAGACTTCCTATCATCTTAACTTCCTCCAGTGAGGGGATGTTAGGAAGAGAAGTACATTAGGAACAGTGAGGGACATGAATAATAGATGCCAGGTAAGTAAATTGAGATAGATCATAAGCATCTGGATGTGAACAGTGATAAAGCTGACTGTTGTCTATGTTCACTCTGCAATCTGACTAAAAAAGCAGAAAAATAAAGTGGGTAAGCAAAAGAGAAGCAATGATGCATTTAAAATTGTATTCAGATTTAATGGCCTCAAGAGAGATACATAACACAATTTTTATTTTTCTATAGAGTCATGAAACACTCCAGTGTCCTCAAATGAAATAGACTGCTGAATACAGGCTGCAAAAGTTTACCCTCATGAGTAACTATCCATGCACATCTTTTTGTTTCCTGTAATGGGACAACTACTGTGAGTAAACTTATACCCACATGTAAAGTGTTCTCCCAAGTGAGACCTATAATCAGAGGAGTGCTTTTATATAAATGGTGTTCTCAGTTCCAGCAGCTGTGGTGCACACAGCCTCTCCTTACTGATAACATTATTTTCTGTAACTATTTCTGCTTACATGGGAAGTTACCATAATGGTGAAAATTACTTTGTAGTTCTATGGAGAATAGCACAACCATGCATTTACTCAAATAGCATATAATTATAACAGTGAATGCTGCTTTTCTCTTTCTGTGAACACAGTTTGGGATTAGAGCTGTTCCTTGTCACTAGAAAAAAGCTGGTGACCACAAAACTGTGTGTCAGATATTCTAACAACTGTAGCGTTGAGAAGAGTAAAAAGGCATCATGCAGAACTATGCTATGCAGAAATACCAGACTTTAGAGCAGCATAATGATATAGATCAGGGGCTTTGTATTTGTGTGGAGGCACTGGTTGGTGCCTAAGGTCACCAGTGGAGGTTTCTTCTACTTCTGGTCCATTTGTGGAAGTGCTGGTCAAACTGGATGTACAAATCCAGTGGTGATGCTTGTAACCCATTTGGCAGTTTGTGGAGGAGAACTCTGCATGAACATGCTGTGACACAGAAAAGCCTTTGGCAAATTACCTGGACAGGACTGAAGTGGCCTCAGGCAGGTGGGAATACTGTGGCAGAGGACTTCACTCCGATGATCTGTGGGGAGCTGGAGAATGTGCAGCTGTAACAAGAATATAATGGGTTGGAGTAACCTTGGATAAAGGCTGCCTTGCTGTGACAATGAAAAGGTTTTACAACCAAGCATGTGGCTGTTGCCAGTCAGTCACTCTTTGCCAGGTCAAACACATGCTTTTTGGATGGCTTCCATCCCCACTGGCACCTGAAATTTAACAAGCGAATGTTTGCTGTGCCTTGTAATTAAAAGTGAAAAGTACATGTGTCCAGTGCCAAAAAGACGAGAGAAAGAGGGGAGACATGTTGTTCTGACCTGCTCAGCAGCAAAACAAAGATAAGATGTTCTGCTTTGTTGGGTCCGTTATGATGGCTTATTCCACTCCTGTGCATGCAGATTGGATCCAGCCTGGGATTTGGCATTGTGGGCAGGTTCAGATGGCAGCCTTAGACTATCTGTGTTCTTTTCCCAGCTCTGATTTTTGTCTAAGTGTTACAGCTATGATATAGTTTCATTTCCTACCTGCTAGTGAAGATGGCAGAGTGGTTTTCCTTGAAGAGCTCTTGCTTTGTATGCAATTTAACCTTAATTTGCTCCTGATCCTCAGGGCCTCTTGCATGGTGCATCTGTGCTCTCGTGCAGGTGCTGGAGGTGGTGATTAAAATGGAGTGCCCTCTCCATAGGGAAGGGAGGGTGCGAACTTGGAATTCTGTGAAGTGTTTTGTTTTGTTATGGCAATTTATGGCAGGTATGGCTGAAGTGCCAAAAGCCTCTTGCAATTTTGTACCAATCTGAACAGTTAATTTTAATTTTAGTCTGGTATAATTGGATATGGGAGACAATAGAAGACAACAAAAGATTAACCAGGGTTATTGCCTGTAAACAAGTGTGGTGGGCTGATATGCATCTCCTCAGAGAAGGCAAGGTAGTGCTGCTCCTCATTTGATGCACTCCACTGATGCCCACTTTTATTTTGAAAACCCTGCTGTTTTATGTTAAAGAAGATTTTTCATTTTACAATTTATTACTTTGTTTCTGGTAGTGGTTCTCTTCTTTTATGTACCCTCTACGAAAGGCAGAACATTCTGCAGAGACAATGAACCTGCATGTCACCTGTACAGCATCATGTACTCTGATCATTCTGTCTCAGTGCTGCAAAGATGGGGAGCTCACACATGGGTTCCCCATGATGTTGCTGTCTTCTCAAACCAAATTGGTGCATTAGAGAGCTGTCAGTCTCTGGCACAACTGGAGGAGTCTATGGAGGAGGTCCTTCAGAGGGGTGGAATGCTTACAGAAACAGCTGTAGACATCTGAAATGTTCAGTGGCAAGCAATGTGATTCTGCAGACTAGAGGCTATTTTGTAATTACAAAGAATTCCTGATGGGAAGGAAGTTCTGGAGTGAGGTTACTGTGAAGTGTCTAAAATGTCTTGAGAGAGCTATTTGGTTCTTTGGTCATGGTACATATAATGCAGACCCAATGCAAAAGTCTCAGGAAACTCTTATTTCGCTGCTGAGTTTCTATGGGTGTCTGAGTCATTTTTCATTATCCAATAATAAATACAGTAGTGAAAGTCACCTTTAACACTTAGAGATTGCTTGGGTTTTATGGGATTGTATTGAAGTGAGTGCCAAGGTATAAAAGCCTTATGGTTGAGGTACTTTTATAACACATGCTTCATAAACCCTTATAAAGTGAGTGCAGTGCACTTCATCCTTTAAGATTACAGCACTATGGTTCTCAGAGTTGGTGATCTGGTGCTATATTCATTAATTAAATCTGCCATTAATGCTAAATTTTGGGCAATAAGAAGTGAAGTTACAAGAAGTTGAAACGGGGTAGGTCCAGGCAATTTATCTCTCATGAAAGCTCAGTGCCCCTTTACTGCTTGAGTGATGCCCACAGGTTACCCTTAACACTAAGGAGGCTTTTGAGCTGTGTGAAGGAAGGAGGAGTCCCAAATCTGGGCTACTCTGTAACACAAAGGTTTGCAGTGAGCATTTTCCTTTTGGGACAAAAAAAAGTAATTATATGAAAGCTGTTCCCCTCTTCATGGATGTCTTGTTTGGCTTCCCAGAGAGCAGATGTCCCTCTTGTCACAGCTGCCGATCCCTAAATAATGGAGTGAATGTCTTTGCTTGTATGTAAATACACAGAATTTCTCTCTAAAGCAGATTTTTATCACTGATGTGCCCCATTTTTTCGTGTCTGACTGATATGCTTGGTGACTAGAAAACAGAGGTTGCTTTCATTTCCCCCTGATTGCTGCAGAGGTCACATATCTGCAGGGCAGTGAGCAGGTATTTAGCCATCTCTGAAAGTTTGTATAAAGTTAAGGTGTGCTTTCTAGAAACCCTCTTTCTAAGCTAGTGCAAATCATTCAAAGACACCTTTATCTTGGCTGATTGATATGGGTGTTACTTTTGCTGGTAAGTAGACACTTCCTTGTGGTACCAGCACTTCTTAGTCTCAGAGGGAATTGCACTGAATTAATTAAACTGACTTTTTTTAGTTGAAATGGCATGTAGTGAAGGAAGAAGGAAAAAAAAGGATGAGATTTTCTTTGCAGTGGGTTGCACCTGTCCTCCATGGGAATGGCAGGGAAGGGCTTTAGATACTGCCTAGCTGTGTTCTAAGAGACTTGGGTTGTGTTCACACCTCTGAGGGCATCCTTTAGCTTACAGGGCAATTAATTGCAATAATGACGTTGGAGAGAGAAAGAATGGGAAGGGGGATGAATGACCAAGTATTTGCCAATGAGAAATTTCAGATGGTCAAACATGTAATCTAAAATGCTTCAATGAAGAAAATTACTTTTCCCATAAGAGAGTTCCAAACTGTTAGTATTTAACTTGTGATGGACTGAAGTTTTGAAGGAAAAAACCCCAACTTTTGTATCTTTAAGCCGTTAAATGTCACTGGATTTTGATTTCTCAGTTTTGAAAGGAGGAAAGGACATCAAAAATCCAAACAAAGCAGAAATCCTCCATTTGCATTGACATTTCTGCATAAATTGTTGAAATCTTTTGGCTTTTTAAGCTTAAAGCTACTATGAAACCTTTTGAGAAGGAGGCGTGGGACCATACAACCTATTAAATCTTTTAAATCAAATTGGAAAAGAAAAAAAATAATTTTTTCTTTTTAAAAATCTGATTTATTTTGTCATTGATTATGTAGATGTGGCCAGGATTTAGGAAGGATCTAAAGTGTTTCTGATTTGAGGGGCTAGTGGGAGGAGGCCAAAAAAAAACCCCAAAAAAGCCTTTTCACTTTTAAGCCAAGCACATTCAATATGCAAATCCCCATGAACCTGTAAACATGAAACTTCAACTTTCTGTCTTTGCAGCAGTGTTTATGACAAAACCGCCTTTTCAGTTGTAGGAGAGGACAATGCAGTGCTACAGAGTAAATTCTAATACTTTGCTAAGGAGCTGGGTTTCTTTTGAAGCTGTGGAGGCTTGCATGGTTTGTAGGTGTTTTGTTAGTTTTGTTTATTTTTTTAACTGTTTTGTTTATGTCTTTTCAGAGCAGTCTTTTACATAGGTGAATGTGACCAGGACCTCTGAAAAGAACCAGTTATGAAAAGTGTATTAAAGTGGAGAATCAGGAGGCAGTACGCAGTGGTTTAATGCTGTCTATCTGTTTCTCAGAACAAAAGACATCTATTTGAACCTGTCTTCTTTATTCATTTGACAGCTCTCTGGTGCTCCTTTGCTAATGTAGCTCAGTGGTACTATTGCTACAGATTATTGCATCTATAAAACTGGTCTGTGCTGCTTTAGGGAGATGTGCTTTGGTAATTTACAGAGAAAATTTATGTTCCTTGAGAAAAATGAAAGGATTCATTGAAAGGTAATATTAATAAAAATGCCATTTATGTGGCATGTTGTTTCGGGGCTTCTATGTCCAGTGGTGGTTTAGTAACTAATTCAGCTGTGCACAAAACTCTCTGTTGTGATCTCTGTGCTCAGGTTACCTGTATCTCCATGCCAGCAGAGTCTGGGCTTGTTGTAGCATTCCTGCTCACATACTGAAGATTTCAGTCCGTATATTGTAGTTAATGTTCTTGCAAGGTGGCCTCTCCATATCATCATCTTTCTGTGTACTTCCTCACTGGTGTCTGGTGTTCTGCCCACCTGGAGTTCACAGCTCTGTATGTGTCCTCACTGTGCCCAAAGCTCCTGCTTTAAAGGAGATGCACCATGTCCCAGACAGCTCTCTTCCTCTGCATCCATTCCCAAGGAACTATCTGAAGTTCAGTCTGATTTTCACCCTATTTTGCTTGGTCTGGTGCTTGCCATTCATTGTTCACTGGGTTTTGAAAGTCAGGAAAAGGTATGTAGCATAAACTAACTCATCTCAAGTATGTTTTCAAGGACTTAACCTTGGCAGTAACTAATCCTGCCTGCCCTTCCCCTCTCCACTTAAACTAGAGAAAAAAGCAACTGAAAAGAATACTTTATACATGTGTGTATATAAAAATAATCTAGCATGTAGAAAGACCAAATGTAATTTCCTTTTAAATAAAGGCTGCCATTTAATTAAATATTATAGAAAATGATTAGATCTTAAACCCTTATAAATTACATTTGACAACTCTCTGGTGCTCCTTTGCTATTCCTTATGGCAATTATAAATGGCAACACAGGATGCTGGCAGAAATGCTCATTCTGACTGGAGTTTGTTTATTGTCTCTTAATGAAAAGTGATTAATCTAAATCACTACTGGGGTAGATCCTTTGTCCTGGTCCCATAATGAGAAGTGGTAGTTTCAGGCCTTTGACAAATGTCCTGCTATTTCCCCTGCCAAATGTTTCCTACCCCTATAGCTTCCAGGAGAAAAAGTAGAAACAATAAAAAAAGAGAAGCCCAGAGTCTCTCACATTTCTTCTTCTGTGTGCCATGTAAGAAGCGTTTGTACCAGTCTGAGCTGCGTGGCTGGTGGGATTTTGGTTTTCACTCTGATTGAGCCTCCTGCTTTTCCATCCTGCTCTGTGTAGGACCAGCCTTTCCTGGGAGGATGGATGACAGCAGAGAATGCTGGGTGTTTGTTTCTCCATTTGAAGAATGGAGAGTGGATGTGGGAACTGGGTGAAGGCATGGGGCACGATTTACATATCACTTCTAGATATGGCTGTTGGGTTCTTCCATCTTTCCTAGCTTGGTGGTTTTATTATCTGATCTTGCAACCACTGTTATGCACCCAGAAGAACAAATGGGCCAGATTTGTCAACCATCTGGTGGAAATGCTGCCTTTCTTGTCTCATATGACCATTTCTTGAACTATCCACAGAAGTGGTGCAGATCATGTGTGAAAGGGCAGAGGGGATGTTTTGTGTGTGTGCCACTTCAGATCCCTGCCACTGTTAACTGTCTTGTGCTTCTTATTTGAGGACAGAACTCCTCAGTGACCTTTTAATACACAGCATTATTAACTTTGTAATCTTATATTACATCAGGTGAAAAATATTTTTATTCCTGAAGAATCCTTTATTTTATATATAGGATCTCTCTGAATTGTCTTCTTAAATGGCCAGGCTTACATCCTTCTTCCATTCCATATAAGCAAGTGATTTTTACTTAACTAAGATATAGTTCTCAGGCACAGGCAATATGTTTTAGGTGAACAGGAGTATAAAATGTCTTTGAAGTCTAAGACAAAAGTGACAGAAAAAATATCTTCAAATGTTTGTGAAATTATTGTTTGGAGCATAATGAAATTGATATTTTGATCTGATTAGAAAGAAGAAATGTACCAAAGCTTCCTTCTAGGTAGAGATCTTGGAGACCTCTTCTCAGGCTGATTCCCTGGAAGTCAGCTGCCTATGGTAACGTTTCTCATTCCCCAGACCACGCAGCAGAGCACAGTGCAAGTGCACTTCTTCAGGACCTGCGCTGTGGGAATGGCTAGAGACTGATTTCAGGGCTGGCAAGTGGTCTGTGCAGGGATGTTGAAGGTGCTTTGACATCAAGCTGGATTCATACAGATGGCTTCACTCTGGGAAAACGTTCACTTCTAGTTCAGCTTTTCATTTCTTAATGGAAAGGAGCAAAAGCCATTTACGTTATATTCCCTTTCCCTTGGTGACTTCATGGAGTTAATGAGGTGCTTAAGATTAAACAAGCACTGAAATTTTTTACTTGATGAAGGTCTAACATACCAAGGGTTTTACCATTCCTTGTAACTGGTTTTTGCTGTCAAAATTAATGTATTTCCCTATCGTAGTCTTGAAGTTGAAGCTCTGTGAAGCTGGATAAGAGAAGTCAATGTGGGCAAAAAACAAAACTGCAGTGGATCTCAGCTAGCTGATCATTCTGCAGTGAGCTTAAAAAGGCCATTCCTAGATCTTTTTTCCTGCTGAAAGACAGTTTCTATATTTGATTCAGCTGCTGTATCAACAACCTGCTGTGTTTAGAACAGCTCTAATTTATTTCCCACTGTTTGCCTTTATTTTATGATACTGGTATTTGCTTTAATGTGAAGTCGTTTTCTCCAGATGTTAATAAGATGATGTTAATGTTTCCACAACATTTTTCTTGATAATGTTTATATAGAACTTGCCATCTGATAGTGCAGAATCAACCCATTTTAAAATATCGGTAATAATTTTTTAATTAAAATTAGAGGCTCAGAAGTGTTTTCCTCCCTGTACAAATTGAGGTCATGCACTTTCCTATGCCTGGGGAAAATTATATGTTCACTGACTGAATGAATGTTTCTTACTGTACAAATTGGTAGTGTGATATATGAAATGGTGTCAGAGTTTGCACATGTGCATGTGGACTATACCCAGCCACTGATCCAGGAAGGCATTCTCTGTTTCCAGAGAGGTGATGCTCTCATTCATAGCACTGCAAGCTGCCAAATAATGAGACATATCTCAGGAATGCTCTGTGGTTTACTTTTAGAGAGAGGATTCCACATTGGATGAGAGAGGTGGTAGACAGCAAAAGGTCCAGGAAAGCCTGGTGTGGCTGCCTGAAGTTCCTATATCCAACCAAAATCGACTTTGATACATAGAATTTTTCATTCTTGCTGGGCTTTCTGAACTTATCCAGATAAAATGAAAAAAAAAAGAATTGCCAAATAAATCAGCAAATGAATTGTCAAAGAAAATGAAAGTGAAATGCTAAAAACCTACCCTAATTCTATGGGCTGTTACACTCCTGAGTGATGTTCTGAATACATCTAATAGGAGTCAGTGCTGTATGACCTCCCACTTAAATGATGTTCAGTTTCACTTTTCCATTAACACTGTTTTCCCCTCAAATTTTCTGTTTAGATCATGCTTCTTAGTGATCCAGAGATTGAGAGCAGCATCCTTATCAGCTCTGATGAAGGAGCTACCTACCAGAAGTACCGTTTGAACTTCTATATCCAGAGCTTGCTCTTCCACCCCAAGCAGGAGGAGTGGATCTTGGCCTACAGTCTGGATCAAAAGGTGAGCAATTGATTTAATGTTGCAGTGATTTTGACCCAGGAGTTGAAGGGGATTTTTTTGGGAACTGCTCCCTTTCAGAGATGATGAAGAACTTATAGTGTGCTTTGCTGTTCTCACTTTGCAGGTTTAAATGGGCTCAAAAGCCATGCAGTGACTCCAAACCCAGTTTGCTATAAGGAGCTGAGTTTTAGACTGATCATGATGGTTGTGGAAACTTCAGTAGTGGTGATACTATGAAAGATAAAAAGAATTAGAGATTTGACATGGCATATGGAGCTGTTCTAAAAATCTATTGATTCATAGGCGCTGATTTCTGAGCTGTCTCAGAGGATGGAGTGCTCAGGCTGAGCTGATCTGTAGCAGCTGGCTGTTGAGCATTGAGGGGTGCTCATTCTGCTTGCAAAGGGGAAGTCAGGGAGCAGCAACAGATGACAAACTCCTCTGTGCCACTTCTAAGTGTCCTTGCAGTGCCTTCTGTGAGCGAGACATCTCCAGTCTGTTACTTTGTCCCGAGCAAGTTTGCTCTTGCCCAGCACTCATCTTGAAAGGTGCTGAGCAGAGCAGGTGCAGTGTGGTAGTAAAGCCCCGTGGCTAAGGAGATGTGTGCTTCAGTTCTGGAGCAGCAGTCCCCACTACAGCCCAAAGCTGAGATACAGGATGATCAAGTTACAAATTCTACGAAGTTTAAAACTTGTTGAGCTCTTATCTTTCCTCTCTTATGTTTCTGTCATCCCTGTACTCTGGAAAGCAAAAGCATGCTGAATAGCCACTAAGTTTTCCTCACTGTGGTGGGTTGACCCTGGCTAGATGCCAGGTATCCATCAAGACCACTTGGTCACTCCCCTCCTCAGCTGGACAGGGGCAGAAAATATAATGAAAGGCCTGTGGGTGGAGATAAAGGCAGGGAAAGACCACTCAGCAATTACCATCATAGAAAAAACACACTCAGCTTGGGAAATTAATTGAATTTATTACCTATCAATACTGTACTCCACTTTATCCTACCCTACTCTACCAAATAAGAGTAGAGTAATGAGAAATAATTAAAACACCTTTCTACCACACCTCCCTTCTTCCCGGGCTCAACCTCACTTACAATTTTCTCTCTGTCCTGCATCCCAGCAGCAGAGTGGGACAGGAGATGGAGGCTGAGGTCAGTCCCTTACACATTGTCTCTGCCTCTTCCTCCTCAGGGGAGGACTCCTCACACTCTTTCCCTGCTCCAGTGTGGTGCCCCTCCCACAGGAGACAATTCTTCACAAGTTTCTCCAATGTGAGTCTTTTCCACAGGCTGCAGTTCTTCATTAATTTCTCCAATCTTTTCCATGGGATGCAAACTTCAGCAACAGATTGTTCCAGTGTGGGTCCCCCGTGGGCTCACCTGTCCTGCCAGCCCAGACCCTTCCACGGTCAAGGGGTCAGCCAGCCTCACCATGGCCTTCACTGTGAGCTGCAGGGGAATCTCTGCTCTGGCACCTGGAGCACCTCCACCCCTCCTTTTTCACTCACCTTGGTGTCTGCAGTGCTGTTTCTCTCACATATTCTCACTCGTCTCTGGCTGAAGTTGTCAATTGTTGTTTTTTTTTGTCACTTCTCGAAGATGTTATCCCAGAGGTGCCAGCACTGTCACTGATGTGTTTGACCTGGGCCAGCAGTGGCTGCAGCTCAGAGCTGGCTGGTGTTTGCTCTTTTGGACAACTTCTTGCAGCTTGTTAATGGAAGCCACTCCTGTAGCCCCCTCCCTGCTGTGAAAACCTTTCCACACAAACCAGTGCATTAACCTGTCAGGTGTGGGGGGGGGTGTGTTCTGGATGGGATTTTCAATTTCTGCAGTTATTGTTGAAGATTTCTAAAGTAGTTGGTCTGACATCTCAGACTTAGGAACAATATAGCTAAAATGCTGTGCCTCTCTATTTGACAGTTTCCTATGAAAGGCTGGTGCAAGTTTTTAGCAAACCAGTTAGTGAGAATATAATCAAATAATTTCCTATTGCTCTGCTTTCCATTTGCTAACAGAATGCTGTGGCAGGCACCAGGTGTTTTGCTGCTGTGCTACTGATGATTCTTGACTGACATTTGCAAGAACAAAGCTATTGTAAATACACTCCTTTCATAGTATCAAGTCCTTACTGTATGAAGGAGTTAGTCAAATGTCAAATAGTTTTCTGCACTCAAGAGGATCAGTGTAACAGGGATTTTGAAGTAGGCTGGAACGACCAATCTATTTATTCGATGTCACAAAATGGCTTGATGCCACTTTTAAACTGGAGGTAATTATTTTGCACAATCCTGGTATTTATGCAGGCTTGGAAGAAACAGGCATCTGATGAGGTGGTCATGCATGTGAGAAGCCAGATGAGACATCCTGAGTGTGCATTTGCAAAGAGATCCATCTGCAATGAGTGCAGAGCATCTGCTCTTTGGTTGAAGCACTGATTGCAGAGCTTTGTAATCTTTTTTTGATACTAGTCACTGGAAGGAGAGATTAAAATATACGGGAGGCACATGTGATTGACTGTGAGGTGGTAATTATGCTCCCCTGATCCAGTACAGCAATAGCAGGTCAGGAGCATTTTTGTTTCTGCTCCTTCAATCTAACGCATCTGTGTGCACACCTCTGCTGCTCTCTCCTGCCCAGGAGAAAGACAAGAAAAATGAACTGAGCTAGAAGCACTCTGAAGCTGCTTGCATTTTATCCCAGATAACAAATAAAATTGTTCAATTTTAAGAGCAAGATGAGTTGGTCTGTAGCTTGTTGGTCCAATGGAAATGGAGCAATGCCAAGTTCAGGCTTTTCCTTCATGTCTGCCTTTGCATTCAAGGCCACTCATGATGCTTTCCTTCACTGGTCAGAAGGAGGGCCTGAAGGGCTGCTTCAATGTGGTCCTGGTATGGAAGCACACAGCAGTGCTTTTCCCAGTTGAAATGTTTGCTTGACATAACTGAGCTATAGATTGTGCTGAGCCACGTCTTGGGTTAGTAAGAGTTGGGAAAGAACTGTCACTGTGACTCAGGATCCCACAGCTTCACTGCAGCCACAGCTGGTACTGAGATAAGGGGCAGTGCTGTTGGAGTGTGACAGCAGTGCCATGTGAAATGCCAGATGAAGCCTTCTGAGAGGCCAGTGCAATGCATTCCTGCATGTCTGGGAACAGGGACACTGCCACAGTCCAGTGGGAGCCAGAGGGCAGCCCTGTCCTTCTCTTAGGTTAGGCCAATGCAAGAATAAAGGTCTTTCAGGCTTTAAGTCCCATATACTTAAGAATATTCATCATGTCTTTTGCATCTTCTTAAGATTGTTGTGGTTGTTCTCTTTTTCCCTAGAAGCCAGATCTGGCTCTCACACCTTCCCACTCTACTCTGCCAAGCCTTCTCTCCTGGATGTGGTTATGGGATCATGCCAGTGGCAATGACCATTCCAGTCTCTGCTGCTCACCAGAAAAGAGATATCAAGAGCTTCTAAAATAAGTGGCTAGAAAGGCTGCAGAGGTGCTCTGCAGTTGTAAGGAGGCTACCCAAAGGGATGCCATGCTGGCAGGGGCTAAATGGCTAATTGCAGCCAAGTTCTGCTCATACTCCTCTGTCCTTTGCTTTTGTGCCCATTTTCCTGTAAAGCAGCATGAAGTTGCCTGGCACAAAATAGTTGGAGCTGAATTAAATAGGGTTTGCTTTCTCAGATCACATGTCCATTTTTCTGGGATAAAACTGCTCTGAAACACTTCTGATTTGATGCATGAGAGGGCAATAAAATAGAAAGTTTATCATTAGCCTGTAACCTGTGGGTAATATTCATCCGCAGATACTGTGACAAGGAAGGTGACTTGCTGTATGCTCTGCAGTGCAGCCACTGCAACAGTGGGACACCATATTCTTCCACCTCTCTAAGTTTTAGAAGTGCATTTGACCCTTAAATTCTATTTTAATGACTCCTTCAGAGGCAGATTTAAAAATGCAAATAACTCTGAAAACAAACAAAGTACATACAATTTGACTCCCAGCAGCAGAAACAATTAAAGGAAGATCTAATCCATCCTCTTATAACTGTAAATGTGTAAGTAAGTTGAAAAAATTAATTTCAAATCTCAGATTAAAAGACATATTTCAGTTTATTATTTATTTTATTGGGTTTCTTTCAATTAAAATAATAATATGGTGTTTTAAGCAAGCTGTGGTCGACATTGAAAGTAATGAGAATGATGAATCTGAAAATCCATTTTGCTTAGTATGTTGTTCCACACAATAAAATGAAATTAAATAGGGACAGTTTGTACTCCTAAAAATAATGGATTTGGTAACTGCCTAGATCAAAAGATTTTAAAATTGTTTTGTTTATAGAAATAGAAAACAGTATTAAAGTGTTGGTATGAATGAAAGTGGTCAATGCTCTGGATCTTCCAAAAAAGTTATTTTAAAAAGTTTTCCTCTAAAGTCTTCTGACCTACAGTTCCATGGTTGTGATTCAAGCCTTTTTTTAAATGACTGTTTTATCCTAGAAATCCCTCCTTCTTTTCAGCTAACTTCTACACATTTGATAACAGTATCAAGGTGTTTATCTAGTTGATTAAAGAAAAAGCCAACCAACTAAAAAAACCCAACAAATTTTGAAGGTCCTCCTAACAGAATTTTTGCTCCTTCTGAGTTGATGTTTTAGAAAGTCTATTCCATATTCTATGACCTTCTTTAAGAGGAGGAGCCCAACTCTTTTTGACAGAACTGCTCCTTGAAATACGGTTGAATGCTGAGAAAGCCAAAGACTTTGTGTTGTTACCACTTCCATCAACTGAAATAATCGAATACAAAAACAGTTCAGTCACCAAATCTTTTATTAACTCCCACAAAGATATTGTCCTGCTTTTTCCTCTTCAGGGCAATTCCCAGGAGCAGATTCAGTGAGAGGGAGCTCAGCAGGCTTTCTGAAAGACGTATCTCTGTATGGCTGCTGGTTACTTTGTTGATTTAAGGACAAATCTCAATTACCACCATTTGTTTTCTCTTTGTAGTATCCGAGGATTTACTGAAGATACTTGCTCGGTAGGACTCAACACAGCATATCGTTCCTGATCTTAATTTTTATAGCCAATTAGGACCCTCCTCTGCCTTGCTAACTCTCCTGTATCATCACATAAATGCAGCATGGCTGAGCCAAGAAATCTGTGTGTGTGGGCATGAACATGTAGCAAGTTCATAGACCCTGATGTCTCCTCACAGCCTATAAAGCACAGGCAGGAGGAATTTTTACAGGGCTTTAAGCAAACATGGGTGGGTTTACTATTCCCCCCTGAGCAGCCAAGTGACATTGTGTAACTATCAGGTCCTGCGAGATTAAATGCATCTTGTGAGTTGAAAATCTTGGATCTCTTCCCAGTAGCTTTGTGTGTATGTGTTTACTTTATTGATAAAATAGTGCAATCTGATGTGTGCGTGTGTTGTTACTGTTAGTGGCCCCCTAAGTGGCCTTTGGCAGGAGGTGGACACACTGTAAATGTTACAGACAATTTGCTGCAGGTCGGGCTGGGTCTCACAGGCAGTGTCTCTATTGACACTTGGATGTATCACCCAGTACAGAGGGAAAATGGGCCTGCAGCCTCCAGTTTCCATGGGTGTTTGCAGAAAATACATAGGAAGCCATTTTAAACAATCCTTGTATCAAAATGTCGTGGGAAGGGGAATATATGAAAACAGTGCAATATTGTCTGTTGGAAAGCGTGGGGAACTGCTCTGGGGAATGCTGTGAAAGCTTAAAATCTCCCAGGACAAGATTAGGGTACAGATTTCATTGCTGCCGTTCACAGTGACTGGGAAGGAACATCTTGAGCTGATCTTACATTTCTGGTGCTAATATGTTGAGTGTCTGATTATTTGTCTCATTTATCCAAGGAACCAACTAATTCTCAATAGGCAAAACTTCCCACACTCTGATACCTCTAGGGGGAATGGATGAGTCTGGAGGTAGAAACGGAAGGGAGTTTCCAACTCCATGGAATTTCTCTCAGAATTACATTGAAACTTTCAGAGCAACATGCACAACTCTCTTGCATGAATACTTGTTTAAAAGATAATTAAAAATAGATAATCTGTTTAAAGGAGAAAATATTAGTGAATAGGGAGAGAGAGATTTGAAATATTTCAAATCACCATTTTTAAGAGAAAAAAACCCAGGTATGCAAGGTGATAGAATTCCAGCTCTTCCTTACAGAGAAAACTATGATTTGGAGCCTGCTGGGAATAGGTAAGAGGCAGAATAATTCAGTAATACACCGATTTAAATTCCCCAGCTACACCATTACAAATTTGAGAACACTGGATAAACAAGAAGTTTGGCAATCAGTGGCTTCTCCCTCCATAGGGCTTAATCTTCAGCAGAAAGTGAACAAAAGTGAGTGGCTCATTATCTCTTCGGATTAGGTGATAAATAAGAGGTGCAAGATAACATTCTGCTGTATCACCAAGTTGCACCTGGCAGACAGTATCTGGTCTGACTGGGGAGATTCCTTTGGTGTGGGAGATGTGGCAAATTATCATCTGAAAATTGGATTCAATGAATGTCACAGCCTTGAATATCTTGATTAAACACTGTTGAATTTATTTTAAAAAAAATCACAGATAATACTGGGACTGCGTGGGAAAGTTTGGGTTGTGTTTTTTTTTTTTTTTTTTTTTTTTTTTTTTTTTTTTTTTATGTGCTAGACACAGAACCAGAGCCATGAAGGCAGTGTCTCTGCTCCAGGTAAAATTCTCCCCTGGAATTTAGGCCCAGTCTCCCAGGATGACATAGGGCAGTAAGGCAGCTGATGGTGGGGTTATTTGGTAGGGGGATTTTTTTTGACAATATCCAGTTGGGCAGGGTGCTGCCAGAGAAGTCTGGTGGGAGTTGCTTGTAGGAATATAGGCACCTTATCCCAAGGAGACATTCATGTTTGGGATTCTTTGTGATGAGCTGCTTTCATGGACAATATGGAACAATCCAATTTGAAAGGGATCTCAAAAGATCATCTGGTCCTACCTTTGGTGGGAAAGAGAGCCCAGATGTGATTATCTAGCACCCAGTTCAGTCCTGTCTTGAATGTCTCCAGTAAGTGCTCCTTGGTCTCAGATTTTTGTGCCCCTTAAGGAAACTTAGGCACAACAGGAGCTTCAGGTTTGTGTTCAGATGAGGATATTGCACTTTGAATTGGAACTCCTAATGTTGGAAATGTGATTCCAGGATAGCAGCTGCTACTGCAGATGTGCTGAAATTAAGCAGTGAGAGTTGCTGCATGTCTGAAGTGAGATGTGACTTTGGCCCAGGCTTGTAGGTTTTCTTTCCTTAGGAACTGAGGTACGGGGCTGATGAGGGGAGGCAGGTTGGTGTCTGCCTCACTTCTCATTTTGATATAAATTAGCAGGCATCCAGACCTGTTACCTGCTCCTCAGCAGCACCCCTGGTCCTGGAATTTAAATGTAATTGTAATTGTCAGGAGTTGTCAGAAGTGTGCGTGACTACTCCTTTTGTCAACAACAGCTCAACATTGCACCTCTTGGGTAAAACTCAGCTTTTCTTAGCAAGATGTGAACATTACTTTCAATGGGGAAAATTAGCTCTTTCTGCTCCTGCATGGACCCTCATGGTAGAATCACCATTTCATTGTATGATGTGAGAGAACGCACTGGAGCTAAATTCTTATCATGGTTCATTGATATCTGAAGAGCACAGTGACTGTGGTTCCAGTCCTATGGATACAATGCTCAGCTTTCAGATTTATCTTGCACCTGTCACTTGACATTTGAGCACCCCATAGAGTGAAGCTGGAAGCACACCTACTGCATTCTTTTCTTCACCCCAAATGGAAAGAGGTTGAGGAAGCTGCCATAATAACAATTAGTCCTACAGGCCTAGCATATTGAGGAAGGAAATAAAGTGAGTATGTTGCCCAGCTGTAAAGGAATGCATAGTGTTTCATGTTTAATATGAGCCATATTATAGTAACTGCTCATAGAAATCCCTACCATACTGACTGGTCCATTGTATTGCACATTCATATTAAGGAGCAATCCCTGCCTGGCAGTGCTTGCAATTAAACGTGAGGCTGACAGACACAGCGGTGTCCCCTGAGTATCTCCAGTGTATTCAGGCACAGGTCATTAAAGTGTTTCACTGCCTAACTACCACTGAGGACTATAACAAAGTCAGAAACTGAAAGAAGATAGAGTCCTGTTCCCATGACTTAGCCACAAATAAGCCTTTCATCTCTTTGCCTTTTGAATGCTCTTCTGAGAACATCAGGTTCTACAAACATATCATGTGTCTGTTGCTGGACAAGCCACCTGCCAGCAGCTCTCCCAGGCAGGCAGGGCTCCATCAAACAGATCAACTGAAATGTTAGTAAAGTGAGAAAAACACAAACCAAACAAAAAGAACCAAACCCCACACCAAACCCTTGAGATTGGGAATATTTAAAGACAATTTACTGAAGTCTCTTCTTCAATATGATAATGAACTGAAGAATTGAAATCACTTAACTTCATTTACAAATCATGAATATGTATCAGTGCCTTTAAATGAAAGGACAACTAAAACAGATATAGTGTTTGTTCAATTCATTAAAAGGAAGACAATTTATCAGGAGGTTTTTTCCACCCTTAAACTAAAGCTATATGCAAATGTCAGTAAATCAAGACCTTGCTCTAATTCTGCAGCATGATGAATATTTTTATAATCCTAATTAGAACCAGTCATTTAGTTCAGCAATTTCCCCCAATCTAGCCAATTTGAAATTAAAATAGATGCCTTGATTACAAAACTCATTAGCAAAGAAGCACCCTTTTTGCTAACCAGTTCATTTGGAATGCACAAGCTGAATGAAGTGAGGAGCACTTGTGTTGTCAATTGCCATAAGTGAAGTGAGCCTTAATTGTTGACATTGTGAAGTATTTGTATTGCTGCATGTTTCATTGCAGTATAATATATCATTCATTAAATGTAACAAAAGCAGTTTTAAAATGATTTAATTAAGTGGTGTTGGTGCACCAGGTAATTTTTATAAAGTCAGATGTCACAATTGTTTGCATTTGAAGTATTGATGGGCATTACTGTCAGAAAGAAGACATATGACTCTACATTTATCATTCTGATTATGGTAGGCCTGGCAGTTTTAACAGGAGATGGGAAATTAAATTATGCAACCCTGGCTCTACTTCAGAAATGCCCAATGAATTTTGTCCTGGCAAAATACTGAACTTTGGGCTTGTGATGATTTGTGGTGGCAAAGAGAAAGCAACGGCTTGTGAAACTTGATTTAGCCAGAACAGACTTTCCTATTGCTTGCTATTTATGTTATAGACACTTCATGAGCAGGTTTTACTTTGAAAAGGGAAATATAGAGATAAATGGAGCGAGACACATTTGATGCTTAAATGTGCTCTTCTTCTAGAGCAACCTAATTTATTGTGTAACAGAGCAAGGATCCTGTGGTTTATTCCTGGGCCATGCTAAATCATGGCTGTATATTGATTTTATCTGGAGCCTAAGTGGGGTGAAGAGTGGTTATAAATATAGCAGATGGGAATAAAAATGAAGGCGTGAAGAAGACTGAAGAGTAAGAGCACCAGGGGTGTGATTTATTTTGCCTGACCGTAGGGACCTAAAATGTTGCAGTGTACGCCTGCATTGGGTGTTGAGGTTTCACATCCTAGTTGGTGGTGATCTGCCGAATGATGTTGATTGATTTTTGGAAGCAAATGTAGGTGACTCTTTTAGGCTGAGGTAAATTGTACCTTGGACTCATTTGTATTGACTAGGCCTCCGCTGAGTGTCAAGGAGGTAATTTCCTTTGCTGAGATGTAACTATTTTCTGTATTACCTGAGATTAGGGGACTTGAAACCAAGCCTGCTGTCTTGCATGCGTGCAAAATGGATTATGGGGGATACCATTCCAATATGATCAAAACAGCAAAAAGCATTAAGTTTCCTAGTTCCTGTTATTGTGCCTACAGGTTCTAATGACTCTCACCCTGGAGGAGAGAGCAAACATGATGTGCCAGCAAAGAAGGCTTTCCCAACCTTCTGTTTTTCTTCTCTGTGAGGCAGCCAGCTGGATGGATGATGCTGAGGGGTGAAGGTGCAGTCCTTTCCCCCTTATCCCCCCAAACAAGCACCTACATTCCTGTTTGGTACATCACCAGCAAGCAAGAACAGGGGCAGTCTGTGAGGGTGCCCTGAGGGGTGCGTTTCTGTGTGCTGGACTGGGAGCTTGCAGTCAGGAGTAGGAATGGCAGGCCTGGAAATAGCAGGCTGTCTGTTGCTCTCTGTTCTGCCCCAAAACTTCCTGAAATCAAAGTCTTTTTATACAGTTGAGAGATGCATATCTGAGGGACAAAGAAAGAGAAACTCCAGAAGGCAGCAGGCAGGAGCTGATATTTCCTGGCAGAACTTCCAGTGTGATTGGGGTGGGGACCTCGTGTGAGAATTTCTCATCAGCAGGTGGTGTAGTAGTAAATGGACCACAAGGCAGAGAGGGTCCTTCTTTTATGTTGTAGCTCAGCAGTCTATTAAAAAGCTCACACATTTAATTTCAAATCGCTTTGTGTCTATTGTGTGAAACAGGTTTATGTAATGCTGGAAGCTTGTATGTTTTTTCTCAGATTGCCCTTTGCAAACAGGCTTCTCTCTGTTGCTCTTGCCTCCCCTCTTTGAGTCACAACAAAGCATCCCTGTCTCCA
Organism: Chaetops frenatus; assembly: GCA_013400775.1. Taxonomy (NCBI): domain Eukaryota; kingdom Metazoa; phylum Chordata; class Aves; order Passeriformes; family Picathartidae; genus Chaetops; species Chaetops frenatus. The sequence continues at coordinate 190,162 of VZTR01029537.1, read as the reverse complement.
GTGCTTGTTTTCAGTGGGGAAATGGACCATGTTCTGATCTGATAGCATACCTGAGGTGCTTTACAAAAGATGTGTGCAGTCACACATGTAGCAGCTCACATTCAGTGTGAGTCCATTGATTTTAGCAGGGAAATGCTGATTGACATCATTGGAGGATCTGACCTGAAAACACGTACAGTATTCTTTTATCACATAAAACAAGACAGATGTAGTTCATGCCTCCCAGTGCACAAGGATTTTTTTCCCTCTAAAATCTGCCTGGTAAGAGATGCAGAGTCCCTGGGCAGAGAGCCTGTGTACAAGCTCTTACTTGTGTTAAGGCAACTACTTATTTCTGTTGTTTAACCTTGACATATGAAAATTCTTTTTTTTGTTTCTCTTTTTCGTTTCCTTCTGATAGAAATTTCATGTAGTCAATTTTTCTGGGGAATAAAGGTGCCAGAGGAACAGCTGTAACTCCTCTGTCCCCTCAGTAGGCACAGATGATTCAAATGTCCCATATGCTGAATAATAATCCAGTGAATATTTCATCTTTTGATGCTTATTGTGTCAGTGGTGAAAAAGAAGGCCAGTTCCTGGATTTTTGGTCTAGCACCTTAGGAACTTCAATCCTAAGTGTTTAGAAATAACGAATTGGTCCTTTAGAAGTAATGAGTTTAAAAGAGAAAAAATCAGGGAGGTATTTGAATAATTTTAGTTGTCCTCTCTTATATGTCTCTTGATGCTTCTGTGACCAAGGAAGTGTTGAAAAACATATTTTTCAAATGCTTCCTCACAGGCAACAGAATTAGAAATTTTACCATTAAAAAAAAATAAAAAGGGAGAAAACCCCCAAGATTTTCATAATGTCCTGATTCCAGCACTGTTCTTCTGCAGGGCATTTATGCTTCTATGACACATATCTTTATTCATGGTTGCAGATGCTGCACATCTTCAGTTGTGCTTTGGTGGATATTTCAGCTGGGTGTCCATATTGGTTATCTGGGGGGAAGACTGGTGACCTGTTTGTGTGGGGTGTGCACACACCTGTGTGCAGGTTTGAATTTTTGCAGCAGAAACCCCCCAGTAGTTTTGTGACAGTTACAAGAAGTTCTTACAGAGTAATAAAATTCTTTAGTTTTGTGTTCAATTGATTTTTATAGGACTATGGGTGGCTGTAAAATGAAAGTTAGGGCATGATGCAGTAAAATTTTGGTGCATTGGAAGTATTGAGGGTATGATAAAAGGAGGAGCTGAGGCACAAAAATGAAGGGTGATATTTTTGAGAGGAGGACAATTGATCAAAGAAACAACAAAGCTTAAAGCATTATAGAAAATCCTTGTGGTTCTGTAGTGGAAAAGGAGGAAAATGGGATCCTTCCCACAGCCTCCTACCTTGGACATCTCATTTCTGCCAGAGGTTCAGTGATCATAAACTGTCTGAATATAGATTTCGTAGCATTTTATACTTGGCAGCGTTCAAGAGATAACAGCACGTACAAATAACATGTTAGCAGAATATACTGGACCCAAGGGGATTTTCCTGCCATATAGTAAGAGAACAATAATGTCATCAAAAGTTTTGCTGCCAGAACAGGACTCTAGTTTTGTACTCTAACACAGCACTTGCTTCAGGCCAGTTGATTTTCTCAGATCTTGGTGCAAGTCCACAAGAGTCATGCACACATACCCAGCGGCACAAATGCCACGAGTCTGAAAGTTCTGCTGCAAAATTGAGTCTGGTATTCCCTAGCCGGATGAGTTGTACTTTTTCTCTAGCAACAGCATGGAAAAAGCTGCTTCATTTTTCCTTTGCAGCCTTCCACTATGAGTTATGCTGTACCTTTACTGTGAACCTAGGTTAATATCAGAAATTAAAGTTACATTAAATCAAGTTTGGTGAGTTGTTGTTGTTGACTATAGTTTTGCCTTGAATCGAGTTTGTGTAGTCCCAGGGCTTTGTAGGGACCTTTTCCTTCATAAGGTGAGTTGAAGATACCTGGAGTTTCAATTAAATGGGATAAATAGCTTAAATATAGACACCATAGGATATTTACAAACCTAGAGAGCTGCTGAGAGAGGTTAGATAAGAGCTTCCTTTTTCTTGCATGATCTGCAATTGCAGATTCATTTATTCCAAAGGTGCACGGTTTGATTGCAGGAACTGGGTGATGGATGAATCAAAGATGACAGTGTAAATGGTGTCTGCCCAGCAGCCCAGAGGGATCCCTGGAACATGTGAGTTTCTCATCTGGTGATTTTTCTGGCAGTGATGCCTCAGTGCAGTGACAGTTTCTGCTCCAGCTGTCAAGCTAAATTGTTCCTGATGGTGGCTGGTATTTACAATGATGCTGTTCATTTGGGTTCCTCCTGTAAACAGTCTCCCTTGCACATTTGGATCTGGATGAGCTGACTCTCTGTGGGCTGCAGGGAGGAATCTCGTATTCCATGAGACTGCTTGCTCTTCCCTTCCTGCCTGTGATCTCTGGCTTGGCTGTGTATGGGTGGAGATGGGTGCCTGTGTAATCAGGTTCTGCTTTTCTTTTCAATTGTTGCCAAGGCATGGATTGCCAGGGAATCTGGTCAGAAAGAAATTTGGCTAGCTAGAAGTGAACTGAATTACTCCACAGGATTTTGAGTGTTATAGTTAAGAGCACTACTAGAGAACTTCTTCGAGGTAGCAGAGCTCCTCGTGGAGACCAGAGCTGGTTGCTGAGTAGGAGAGTGAGGCTGAAAGGAATCTAACTTTCTTTATTATATTATTTCTTTATTATTTCTGTATTATGTTTAAGCTCGCCCGAGCCTCTTGATTCATTATAGGACAGGATATGAAAAGTACATGGTAATGGAGATGGCCTAAGAGAATGGATTGTACAGGAGCTGGGGTGTTTGAGTAGGAGATTATATTTGCTGAAGCTGCATCTTCAATGCTATCAGAAATTGAAGTTTTCTACCTTGTTTTTATAATCTTTTTGCTCATAGAATTTATTTCACAGTATAAGTTGTCCTATGACCAGCTTCTGTTTTCTCTTGGGGGACATAAGGCTCCCATTAACTAGAATGGGCCTTTCCCTGGGCTGGTTTGATCCAGAATCTGCCTTGGTCCCAGGCAGTGTAGAGCATAGGCTGTGTGTGTGTGGACCAGAGCTGTCCAGAGAGGGATTTTTCCTAGTGCAGAATGTGTACATGTCCTAACCAGTATCTCTTCATCTACTGTAGTTTCCCAGAAGATTTTCAGGATGGCACTGGGGGTATATCCATGACCAAAGGAGATGGAGGTAGAACGTGTGTGGGGGCAGCCTCTGCACCATAAATCCCTGACAGAAGCCAGGGCCTCAGGCTGAGAGGGCACAGTGTCCTCCTGGGAGGAGTGGAATAAAAGAGTATGGACAATTTGTGAGACAGCTCTGACTTTGTGAAGAAATACAACACTCTGAGAAGTGGAGTGCAGGTCCTTTTACCATTTGGGGTTTGCTGCTCTGCAGTGGGTGAGATGAGAACTGAATGGAATGGACACCTGCCCTCTGTCAGGGCTGAACCCAGGTGAGAACAGCTTTGTCATCTGTGTGAGATGAGTTCAGGTGTGTGTCTGCTCAGTGTCTGAGGGTGATGGGTCACAGAGCTTGGAACTATTCTAAGTAACCACCCTTGTCTGTGAAAATGCTGATGAATGGAAAACTGGGTGGCAGGTGTGTGTGTGTGTGTGTGTGTGTTAAATAACATACAATTCAAACTGGGGCAGAATACATTGCTTTAATTTTGCCTAAATGACACATACTGCTTGAGACCAGACTAATATTTCTTTCAAACTGTGTGAAATTTTTCACATGAACAATGACTACATCTCAGAAAAAAAATGCTGTTCTAAATGCAGTTTCCAAACATATTCATTAATGCCCATGTACACACTTTCAGAAATGTTTTTTTCTACATAAAGAAATATATCAGAAAAATCTTAGGTGAATTTGGAACATGATTTGGTGGCGTGAAATCTGTTTCTTCCACTAATCTGAAAAAATCCCTCTGCCATTAAATCCTGGTCTGCATAATATAGAGGTTAACCTACAGACAGTGCCACAGGGTTTGTAAAGGAAGGAGGAGAGGAACAGCCAAGCATGTGATTGTAACTTTATGTCCCACTTTGGCTAATGCCTCAGCCTCCTCTCCTGCTTTGTCCCTTGTAGTCTTATGCTCAATAAACATGAAAGATTGGTCTGTAATAGCAACGAATGTTCCCAGATGCTTGCACTGTAATTAAAGGCATATATCACACAATAAAGCACATTTGAATGAAAAATCTTCCCATTAGACGTGTGGTTCACATTTATTTCCCGTTATTGTTAAACTTCTGGAGTATAACCATTGATGGAGTGTGAGGAGGGACTTCTAAAGGGCTGCAATGTGAAGCCCCCAGGAGCAAAGAAAATTTTCCTGTTGGGCTGGGAGGGCACAGAGCTCCTCAGTGCAGGCTGAGCTGCACAGCAGCATTGGCTTCATCCACGTGGTTGGTGGATCCAATTAGCACAGACCTCAGACCCAACACTGCCTAACGATTTTTAAGCTGAAGAAACTGGACTAAGGGATCAGCCTGGCTTAGAGACAGAAAAATCAGCAGCCATTAGAGCCGATTCACTCTTTTGTGACTGTTAAAGAGCTGATCCGAGGGAAGGAGGAGTGAAGCAGCCTCTGGGGACAGCAGGAGCAACCTGAAACCTCCCTCTGCCTCTGGCTGAGCCTGTTGGATGCCAGTGGAAGAAATACTGGTAAAGATAACTCCTGGTGCACCCTGTAGCCTCTGGTAGCAGGAGGCAGCTCTGCCATCTCCACCCCATTCTGATCTCTTCATGGTCCCAGTACTGTTCCCTTGCTCCTGTTCTCTACTTTTGTCCTCCCTCAAGCTCCATAGCTGATTTTGAAATGGTTAAAATCCCACGGAGAAAGGAATAAATAAGCAATCAGAAAAGTTAGCCTTCCCTCAGAATGGCATTTCTATTTATAGTACCTTTTGCAAGTTGCTAAAGCTAGATTCTTTAGAAATTATTGAAATGTGTTTTGATTGACCAAATTGAACATATTTTTTCTACAGATTTTCAGTTTAAGAAAAAAAAATATGGAAGTAACATTTTTCTTCTTGGTTCTGTACCCCTCTAGCATTTCTGGAGGTGGGGAAAAAGCAGGAAAAAAGAGGGCCTGTTTTTCACCCAGGACTAAGATATACCTTAAACTCTTTGTGATACTCATTTGTGACATTGCTCCTGTTGCAGCTGTATCTGGACTTCTTGTTCCACTAGAAACCAGTCGGGGAGTAGAAGAGTAAAAGATGCTCTGCTCTTAGCAGAAATACCAATTTTTGGCTGAGTGTGCTTGGTGCCAATTAGGCTTAAGAGGAATTGTGAAGGTTTTTGAATGGACTTTTTTTTCACTAGTTTAATCTACTTTCATCTTTTTCTTGGAGATGTAGTGGCAAAACAGAGAGGCAAGTCTTGCTTTCAGCACCAGGTTTAAAGTCGACCCATTGAGTAAAAGCATTTTTTTAACTATGAAACCATGAAATGTGACATCAGTGCATTGTCTTAACCTGTCTGGCTTCATTGGAAGCCAGGTCTGAATTGAGCTATACAATTGGTACATGAAGTCAGACATTTATTTCCAAAGCATTTGGAAATAAATGTCTGTTCTGCTTTGTGCAGAAGATCCTTGACCAGTGTCTTACTGTAGCGGGATGGAGACTGAGTTTCTTTTCCCTGAAGACCTAATTTTACTGACAAGCATGTGAAATATTGTTCTTAAAATGCAAGAAAAGAAAGAACTTCCCAGCTTCTGAAACCTTTACTTTTTTTTCCTCTCTGTATGGGACAGATGACGGAAAAATATTTAGTATTTAATTTCTGTCTTGACCAGTTTTCAAAAAAAGCCTGTTTCTAGTATCCCATCTATTATACAACATCTGTAGGGAACAGAGCAGCTCTGGTGAGTCTCAGACATGCATCAGTCTGGGCTTGTTCTTATTCCATGCCTAATACAATCTGGCTGTACAATGCTAGAGAAGAACCTTGGGCTGCAATGAGGTCTCTTGACGCAGCTTTTAATCACCTGGAAAGGAAATCAAAGTAAAGAGATAAACTGGTCCATTTGTTTTCATTACAATTCCTAGTTTTTACTACTCTGTGTAAACAAAGACCATAAATTTGGTGCTGGTAGACGTCTTTCTCCTAAGCTCAGCCCCACCAGCTGTTGTACAAATCTTTTGGCTTGAGAAGTAGGATTTATTTTTAGCTTCTTTAGTGTGGAGCTGTCGGGGGTGCCTTACCTGAATTGTGGTTTCCAGGCAGCTTGTGACAAGTGAAGAAAAGGGTAAGCTTTTTTCTTCCATTATTTAAGGGTCCAGAAGCACTTCCAAGTTTCAGATCTTGGTACCACTGGAGCCCCACCTTGCAAGGTGGCAAGGATGGGTATTTCCCTTGCAGGAGCTGGAAAGAACAAGCACAGATAGCTCTTGGGTTGGTTATCAGCTTGAGGGTGACATTAGCCTTTGTGTCCCTGATGGTAACTCTTGACACTCCAGAGGTGTCACTGAGGCCCAGACTGAGGGGAATGCTGGGACAGAAGAAAGAGAGGAATACCTTAATCTTTCTTTGAATGCAGCCTTTTCTGCTGTGGGTAATAATGCCACTTCCATGGCAAGGGTTGCTCCTGACCTGGTTTCAGCCACACAACATTTTAGACCTGAGTCCTGTACCTGCAATGCTGCAAGTCACATGTCCTGCCTCCCAGGAGAACCTGGGAAGGGGATCCATAGACCCCACAGTTTAAACATTGCACTGATGCTGTGAAAGGGAAGGGTGTCCTTCTGTCCTTAAAAAAGCAGGCATGGAAGATGTGCTGAAGGAGTAGGGCATGTTTCTGGGGTACCAGTAGCTGCTTTCATGGCTGTATTGAATCTATCCTGTGTTCAACTGCCAGTTGTCACACATGGCTTCTCTGTTCTGTACTCTAGAGACTGAAAAGTGATGTGAATTTTTTTACTCCAGTTCATTTTCCTTCTAGGAATGACCTTTCTGAAATATTAATGATGACACCCTTCTTCTTTTGCAATTTCATCTGTAACACAGAAATGTAGAGAAAAGATGCACCTTGCAATTCTCTGAGAATTTGGAGTTTTTTCTGAGTCTTTAATTTTTTTCTAGTGATCATGGTCGTTTTCTGTCTGTAGAGAAAATTTAAGACCCTGCAGCAGACTTTCTTTTCTGAGTTATCCTTTGCACACAGTCAAATTTCCTACAGAAATGTTGACCTAATTTTATTTTTTTTCTGCCCCGGTTTGAGTTTTTGGCAGGAGCCCTCCACACGTCTTGAAAATTTTTCCCACCAGCTCTGGCTGAGAAGGTGTTAGTTTGCTTTGTGCTTTTCTGGGATCAGAGCCATCTTTTCATGTAAGTAATCTGAGCTGCTGCTTGGGATTGTGCTCTCCTGAGGCCACAGCAGGCCAGGCTAATCTGACCCTCCTCTTCCATAAAGTGTCAGCTGCTGCCAAGTTATTACCACTAAAAACACTCTCACCCTGCTGCATTTATTCTTAATATATCTTTCGATCGTCAGCTCTAGGTATTGTCTGGAGGAAGTATAATTTTTTGTGTAATAAATGAATTGTTCCTCTAAATGCCTGTAGTTCAATTGTTCTTCCTCACTTTACCTGACATCATTTACACTCTTAGGTGGCTGGCAGACAGGAAACTATGGGGAGTCTCACCAGATGTTTGCTCAGGCCAATAGATCTGATTTCATGGCAACAAATAATATTTGATTTTATTTGCTCATAAGCTTTTATGTATGTTCCTGGTGCTCTTATGTGTGTAGACAAGAAGGTCTATAAATATCAAAACTCTGTGAATTTCTTTAGTCTGTTGTCTATTGCTTTTCATTCTGTAAGTGACATCTCTGCATGCTTCTTGCAGTGGTGTAATGTTCCCAGGCTATTGTGTGCTTGGCCTTTCTTGGGCTTGCCTTCAGTCTTCTGTGTGCTTCCCCCGTGAAGAACAAGCAGATCAGCCTGGGAACAGGGAGCAGATCATGAAATTTATTTCAACCAGTTCATGTGCCTCTGGTGAGGTCATCTCCTCCTGCACTAGTCACTGTGAGCTTTTTTAGTGTCTGTCAGGAGAGGTGGAAGATTCTAAGACTTGAATACTGAACAGTTTTAGAAGTTCCTTGCCTGTCTAAAAATGAGCCTTGGTGACCAGCTTGGACATGGATGACTAACATCAGGGGGTTGAGTCTCTTCCTGGGGTTTCCATGTGTTTCCTTCATTGCTCATTCTTCTCCCCTCTCTCCCTAAGTGGAATTGAAGGAGACCAGTTTCTCATGCTGTTCCAGTTCTGAGAAGCTATACTTCTTCAGGAAAAGCATCTTTTTCTTTTCTTTTTTTTTTTTTTTCTTTTTGCTAGCTCTCATTAGTAAAATAAACAAAACACCCAAACCAAATTATCCACAACCCTGAACAAGATCTTCCAAGCCAGCCAACATGATGTGTCACCCTGAGAGTTTACACTGGAGAATTGCAGCAGTATTTTTCATATGCAACACTGTGCATGCATGTATGTATAGCTCCTTTTTCTACAGTTTTGTATTTCTGAATGTGTTTCTGGCACATTGTTGGTGTTTGTGGCACAGAATCTGACACCAGGGATAAAACTCCTTTAAGGGGCTTGCCAATTTACTTGGAAACAATGCTGGTGTGAAATAAAATGTTGCCGCTGTTCTTAGAGTTTGAAGAGGAAGCATTCTGCCTGAGGTAGATGAAATCCTTCTGATTCAGATTTCTGCTGAGCAAAACAAGCAGGAGTTGAGGTCTGGCCTGTAGTGAAACCAAGTTGTGCAGCACTGGGGCTGCCAAGCGCCTTTCCTGGCGCAGATTGTGCTCTTGGAGAAATGCGAGGCTGTGTTGGTGGATGTGATATGTTTGGTGCTACAGTCCTTGAGTGGGGAGTATCGTGATGCTGTTTGGATAAATATTTGCTATTTACCTTCTCGATGGTGCAGCCTTTCGTATTTTAAGTGGTGGGTCTGACTAGGCTCCTGAGTAGAGGCAGAGTAAGATCCGCTGCATGCCGCTCTTCAGCTGCATCCAGAGACAGGACCAGCCCGTACAAATGTAAAGATCCATAATAGTCTTAATTTTTCAGTCATCAGAGTAAGTCAGATAACAGAAGGAGGTGTAGAAAGGCCATGGCCTCACAGTACACCCCCATGGCACGCTGGAGTCCACCCCTCCTGAGCCAATGTATTGGAGTGCTCTGGGAGGTGGAAATGCCAGAGATTACTTGGCACTAAAGAGCCAGAGCAGAGCTTTAAAATGAGAAAATCTTGGCACCACACCTACACCACTTCTTTCCTCTTCTTAGTATTCAGCCTTAGGACAAATTAATTTCTATTGAAATCTGCTGTACTTGCCACTGAATTTGTTGTCTTTTCTAAAGCTTATCTTCTCCCGTGAAGGGAGATAAACAAAAAGTGTATGTATATATTCAATTTTAATGCATACTAGAAATCACTTTATTGTATGTTTTATTTATTTATTCAGCACTAACCTTTGCATTTGCATCTGTAAATAATACTATAAAACTGAACTAGGCCAGAGAGGCCTTTTAGGGATTTGTTCTGTCATACAGCTTTAAGACTCAGTCATCTGGTTAAAATTTGAAGTGGATGCCCAGAATAAGTAGGTGAATAATAAATAAAAGTTACTGAAATGGATAATATCCTCTTTATCTCTTTATCTGAAATCACATAAAGGCTGCAAGTTCAGTTTAATCCTTCTGACATCAGTCAGTCTGAGCTTTAATACAGAAAAGAAAGGAAAAAAAACCCAGACCAGTAGCCGGTCTCTGATTTTTAGCTTGATATAGTGCAAGATGCTCCCTGAAAGAGACACTGGGAGATGTGAGTGGTTGAAAGAGATTGTGCTTCATGTCCCTGAGCTTTCTGTAGCTACTGCTGTTATGCTGCTGCAAAAGAAAAGGAAATGCCAGGGGCAAAAGATAAGAGAATGGAAGGAAATGGATGTATTTTGCTACTCCTTTCCTCTCATGGTGATAGTGGTTAATCTGTTGCAGAACACGATCAGGATGCCAGACCCACTTGGACTTGCTTATGAGCATGGCTCAACTGGGACTAAGTTGCCTGAAGCCTGGCTTAGCTGCACCTGTAGTCAGGACATATGAAAGGGTAACCAAGTTGTTTGATACAACTGATGCAGCTCAGTCTGTGCTGAGGTCCTTGTGTGTGTAAACCATGTTCAGTGACTCAAGGAATATTCCTGGCAGGCACTGTGCTCAAGTCTGGGCAGAGTTGTAGCACTGTAGAATTTTGACTTTGGATTGTGGATTCTCAGTTTTTGTTTCTAAAAGCCTGTGTGTTCCAACAATTAGTTATCTTAATGTTGATGCTGACTTCATAAGCCTAATCTTGAATTTGGACAAGGAATTTTCTTTTCCCAGCTCCTTTAATTCAAAAAGACAAGCAGTACTTCGTTGCTTTATTTTGCATCTACACTGATTTCCTTTTGGGGCAGAGGACTCTAGCATATTTTTTTAGACAATCACCTGAGAAGCAGAGGAATTCTGGCTATTGTGGGCTTTTAGTGCAGGATATTACCCTATACAGAGACAGTGGTAAAGAAATATGGCTAAATTAGAATATTCAGATAATGTCTGATCTCCTGAAGAACATGGGGCAGAAAATCCTTCCTAATATTTCTTACAACAAGGTCAGTGATATTGCCTGGAGTGAAGTCTACATAATTGGAACCCCTTTTGACATGAAGATTGAAGGACTGCTTCCACATCTTGCCTCCTTATGTGTTTTACTGGCAGCTTGATCTGTTACTGGCCAAACTGGCATTCTTGTTGGCATTAATGCAAAGGTCTGATTCTTTTGTCTTTACACATATCAGTTGCGTTAGATGCTTGATGGAGTGTGAGTTTCAGTTTCTGGCTTTCTTTTGCTGGCTATACAGTGATTTGGTTGTGCAGTTGAGTACAAACATAGAAAGAATTAATTAACTGCCTCAGGCTTTGGACACTGCTCAAACAGCCCTTTCCAATCATCTTTCTAAACTGATCTGTGGTCCAGCTCTGATGTGGCTGCTGTATCTCTGTGGTCCAAAAGAATGCTTGTTCAAGAAACTTTAATATTCAGTGTGAGCACATGTGCTTTATCTGCCCAGTCACACTTTGCCATCCATCACAGTGGTGCCACAGGACACAGCACTAGGTTGTGACCCTTCCAATCTGAACATGGACCTGCCTCCAGTTTGCAAATCCAGTTACTCAGATGAAATCCAATGCAGAATCTGTGCTCAACTGATATAGTTTTCCCATTAAGGACTTAAATTTGGCTATAACAAACATATAGGTTCTTTAGTTCTGTTATCTACCTCCTTACCTGGCAATCAACTCTTGTTTTATTAAGCCAGAATTTATATCAGATGAAATTTATTTGAAACCCTGATCAAAATGCTGCCTGATATTTAGTTCTGTGTGATCTAGTGGTAAAGCATGGTAGTTATTCCTCAAAGTATATTTTTTTTCTCTGAAGAACCAAATCTGCTCACAGTTGGAGAAAAGGAGCTTAAAAATATTTTGATTGTGAGAGGGTAAGAAAATAATTATATGGAGAATGGTAAGCAGAGTATGTATGAAACAAACATATGTCTGAAACTCAGTGTGGAGTTGCATGGAAATTTGGTTACATTACAGCTGTGTTGTTTCTTAACCAGAAAGACTCAAAAAGATCATTATATTGAAAAGATCATTGTATTGAAAATTTGGCTTCCAAGAAGAGTCACGTCACTATCTTTGGTGTTTAACTAATGGGCAGGTTGCTTCCTAACTTACCTAAAAATTTAGACCTCATTCTGAATATTAGAAAATATAAATTAGGAGCAATTTACTTCTCAATACAGAAGAGATCTGATTCACTTCATTAAAAAAAAAAATCATGATGTTACCTTGAGTAAAGAGTCACTACCACATCAGAGTTGTGTTGACTAATCTAATTTGTCTCTCATTCTATTTGATACTAGGAACTCCCATGTCACCTGCTTCCTATTAAACAGAAAAAGCCAGGGAGATGGCCAGCTTTGTTAATGGCAGTCAAAGTTAATGTGTTGACAGCTGAAATTTGGAAGCACAGAGATGTTTGACTAGGTTTGGGAAGAGATAACCTGCTTTTGATTCTCAGGAGCCCAGTCTGGTTTAGCAGTAAAGGGAAGGCATAGCCTTGTTAGTCTCCCCTGGCAGTGATCAATAATTGTGTATACTTATTTTGAACAATCCATTCATATTCTCTAATCTGAGATGATTTTAATACATTGTCTAGAAACAGTCTTTCTTCTTTTTCCCTCAAAGTTTATACTTTCTCACTCTCTCTGTCTTCCAGCTGTACAGCTCCATGGACTTTGGAAGAAAATGGCAACTCATGCATGAGAGGGTCACTCCAAACAGGTTTTACTGGTAAGTTATGGCCACTGGCTTGGCTTGATTTGGGTGGGTCATGGCAGGGAAAGGGGCATTGGACTTGAAGGGATTGGTTGGGCTTTACCTGAACATGAAGTATAGCCTTAGTTCTGTTCCTCATCAGTGCTATAAATTCAGTCCATTGTACATACCTTGCAGTGCAGTAGTTTCTGTGTTTGTACCTCTTGTCTGATAAAAAAAATGTGATGTCTTACAGAGAAGTAAAAGTCTTTTGATAATAGCAAAACCCCTGCTTCTTCATTATACACCTGCTTAGAGTAACAGAGGAACTGCCCAGTGCTTCAGTGGCAAACCTGTGATCATTAGACCTCCTATTTTTCAGCCCTTCAGAGAGTAATTTTAGCCTAGAACACAGTCTTTGTGCAGAGCCAGCCACTCTGACCAGTCTCCTTATGCAATCGTGGTGAGAAGGGATGATTCACTCTGCTATAAATCACTCTCTAAGGATCCAGTTTCATTACAGTGACTAGTGAAAGCCCAAGATCTGCAGTTTGCTAAAAATCTGCTTTGTGACTCAATTCCTTCTCATTTCCTGAGTGTCAACCTCTCAAATTGGAAGAGTGTCTTAAAATCAGATGATGAAACAAATTTAGTTCCTGTCTCCAGGCTCAGCCATCTCAGATGCCTCTTTTCCAAACTTCTTTGCACCATGTGAAGGCTCAAGAATTGACTTTTAGAGAAAAAATTATAGTTCTTCTGTAGTTGAATTTAGGATTTGGGGCTTGAATCAGATTCTTAATGCTGTACTTACTATATGCCAGATGATGGGGTGTGTGTGAATATGTAGAAGTGCTGATTTACAGAATTTCTGCATAGCTAAATGAAGTGTCTGGTCCTTAAGTCCAAAAACGACTGTAATACTAGGGAACAAGAGGGTCACATTTTGGGTGGTTGAAAATAAGAAGGACTTGGAAAACTTAAAAATTGACTCCCAATTCCAAAGCATGATATATATCTATATATATACACCTATATATGTTAGAGTCAAATTCATATAGAAATTTTTGCACCTCATTGAAATCACCTGAACTCCAGACACAGAATATCTATAGATTGTATTTGCAGTATATCCACACCTGGCAGTGGAGGTAGGCTACTCATTTTAAATTATCTACGTCATTCTTCAAATCTCTCTAAACATCTTTAGACTCTAACGTTTAATATATGGCTTTTTGGCACCAGGTCTACAGATTTCCCTTAGTGTGCCTGAGGAATTTGGGCAGTGTGAGACGGTTTTGAACACTGAGGAAAGGAAGTTTTAGGGCTCCTAAGTCACACAGACCTGCAAAATATATTGAAGGTCTAGAACCTTGTTTGTCCATCTTGCTGTTCCACAATTCCATAATGTAGGAAAGGAAGTTATTATTTTCTCCTGGTTCTGGTGGCAGGTGGATGATTGACCTAACTATCCAAAATCCTTTGATCTCACTATTCATGCTGAGTAGCTGGTCCTTGGAATAATTTTACCCTATCCTTCAAATAACACAAGAGAGCTGAGGGGAGAGGCTTTCTTGGATGACAAAGTGCAAGGGCTAAGCTGGCTTGGGAACAAAGCAGAATCTCTTTTTAAAGGACAGGTTGTGATGTTGTGCCTTATTTTCTGCTTTCATATAATAATAGATAATGGAAGTTGCCTGTTTGTCCATTTGACACCCAAATATTTATTGTTTTCTAAGTCTACTTCATTTTTCATTGTCTTCTGGCTGCATGATATGAGCACTGTTTTTTAGCAGTGCATTACATAACGTCTCTGTTTCAGGTGCCTTTTTCTCTTAGGAAATGCACAAGTATTCTGTAGTTAAAACTCATAAGACATAGACTTAGAAATCTTTATTCCACTCAGAAACAGCAGAGTCCCACTGAGAATAAGCTTCCCAAGAGAGTGAATTAGGTTTTTCCCAGAGTGGGAGGGATTTGAACCAATTCATAGTGCAGGGATCAGAGGTATTGACAGTGTGGAACATAATAACTCTCCTTAGCTGATTTATTTCTCTTTTTCCTTTCTTTCTTTTTAAAGCTGCAAACTGTGATGGCTTGCAAGCTCTGGCTTGTAAGATCTGTAGAGAAAAAAAACCATGAAAAAGAACGTTTTAGCCTCAGAAATTTGTTTTCTTTCTATTGGGCTATGAAAGAGAGAGAAAAGTGGGTACAGCTGTAAGTTTCAAAGGGACATGAGCCACTACTCTGTGAAGCTCATAGAGTCATAGAATGGTATGGATTGGAAAGGACCCTAAAGATCATCTAATTCCAACACCCCTGCTAGGGGCACCTTCCACTAGACCAGGTTGCTCAAAGCTCCATCCAACCTGGCCTTGAGCAGTTCCAGGAATGGGGCATCCACAGCCTCTCTGGGCAACCTGTGCAATGATCAGTCTCACAATAAAGAACTTCTTCCCCTTATCTATTCTAAACCTACCATCTTCAAACTGAAAGCCCACTGCTCTTGTCCTATTACTTCATGTTCTTGTAAGAACTCCCTCTTTAGCTACTGAAAAGTGCTGCAAGTTCTCCTGGAGCCCTGAGGTTCACACAGACCCACCTCTCAAGTCTGTCAGTCTCCCTCTGGATGGCATCCCTTCCCTCAGGCGTGTCGACTGCAGCTCTCAGCTTGCCTTTCCGCATCACCAGCCTATCACTATCTGTGTCATCAGTCTATCAAATACTACATTATTCAACCTCTGAATTAAAACTTCCATGACAGTTGAAATAGTAGTGATAGGGAGATGCCAAAATGAGGTCAGCTGCTCTTTTGTGCTGCTCTGCATTGTTCATTGGCAGAGGCTCAGGTCAGCATCCTTCATGAAATGGGATGGTCTCCATCTGATTGGAATGCAGCTGGCTTTAGCTGGGCAGGCTTTACTGAATGTGTCTGCCTTCAAAACACAACTTTCATCTCTCAGGCTGCTTTGAATGGGCTTGTGAAGCCTATAAACCTCACCCAGTTCATGGGATCAGTCAGCTTGACAGGGAGAGGGCTTATTTTCTCTCTGAGATCTTTCTGAATAATTATACCTTCCCTGAGAGACCTCACACATAGAGACTTTAAGGCCAGGAGAGAATCTTGATTACTTCAGAGCCTGTGAGACTGGAATGTGAATTTTTGCTCATCAGAGTAAGCACAACCTGTCTGTTAGTCATGGACACACAAGTCACTCTGTGCATTTTTGGTGTAGCTCTAGCAGGCAGCATCTGTGGTGACCCTCCTCTGGTCAAAAACAAAGCCCTAAGCTCCAATCCTGAATTGTGGCATTTCATCCTGGCTCTTGCTTTCAGCTTCTTTCCTTAGTCATAGATGTTGGTGCTCCTCACTGGTTTGTAGTTTTGTGTTCTCATCCCATATGGATGAGATGTTCACGGGACATCTCTCATCAGTTCCTGAGCCTGCTCAAAGTTTGTGCATGAGCTGATATTCAGCCCTGGGCCACTCATAGTTATAAAAATACCTAGCATTTGAGTTCTCTGCTAGTAGTGATTCATTTGTTAACTACACCCACTGATGGCAGTGGCAGAGCTTGAACAGAATGTGTTACTTGATGTGTGTACAGGCATCCAGATTTGGCTCCCACGTGCCTTGGCCTCAGATTTTAATAACTTAGAATCCTGTAAGACTGGAAATAGGGAGTTTACGCTAATGTGATACAAAAATTCCAAGATCACTCAAGATAACTGGAACCAGCATGGTGCAAAGTTTGTTAAAAACCTACTCAATGTTCTTTTCTTTCAGAACACATTTCTGCAGCTCCCTCTAGGCCCTGTTCATTTTGTATCACTATAACTTAGACACCTGTGCTGCCATGTGGAGGATATAAAAAAAATACAGCCCGTATTTTGTACTGTAGAAATGCTGGGGAAGCTTCCTCGCCTGTAAAACACATGGTGTGTTCTGCTGAGTAAATACTGTTGCTCTTCTGATAAAAATTCATAGGACTTGAATTGTCCTTAAGTTTCTTTTACTACCTCTGCCTTTTCCTGTGGCAGCACCACAGGACTAAGCAGGTGGGCAGGACAGTTTGGTTACTGGAGCATTCACCAAGCACTTTGATGAACCACAGCTTTTCCCTGTCACCTTGGGTGACTCCAGCTGAATTTGCCTTGTTACCCTGTAGGTGAGACTGGGATAGCAGAGCACCTCAGTGACTGTAGTCAGTGAAGTACTCAAATACTGTGATATGAAGTGCTACAGGAGTAGATAAGGAGCACTGGTACAAGGGAATGAAAAGATGTGTATGAAGTCCTTTTATCATCTTATGGTTTAATTGTTTAAAACACAGAGTTTTTCAAGGGGGTCTCTTTTTCTGTCCAGTCACTCAAACAGATGTGAATATCATTCCCTGTCCAGCATTTGTATTTGCAAGTAGAAAAATTAGCTGTATCAAGCAGTTCTCAAATACACTACTGATTCCCTCAACATATCTCCTCAGAATTTTATCTTTTCCCTTTCTTCCCGTGATGATCAACCAGACTTCTGTTTTGCTTTGAGTTTCTTTCTGTATCTATGAATGCCAGCCACAGTCCCTTTGATCTCTGAAGGTTAAAAATTGGAAGAAGGGAACACTTCCACTGACAGAAGGAAAGAGGCTGTGTTTCCACTAACTTAGGTTATACTTTGGAATTAAAGATTTTCTGTCACAGTTGTTTGAGGAATGAGACAACAAATTTTGTCTTTTGAGGACAAGGTTTTCAGTCTTTTTTGTCATTTTTCATAGGAAAAGGTGATAAAATTTATCAAGCAGTGTACTTCTTTTTATTTGCAGCCTGAATTTCAGCACGACTGTAGTGGAGGCTACTTTGGATATCTGAGAGTAATGTGGAAGAAGTTAAGAGGTTTACCTCAATGTTTCTAAAAGGTTATTATCAGCATTTGTACCTACCTTCACACAGATGTTTGTGTCTGTTTTTATTTCCTCATCGTTGGGATAGCACTGATATTTCCTAATTCCAGTGCCAATTTTGGTCCACACAGACTGTTTCAGCAGCAGTTGCTGTAGTGACCTTTGGATACAGCTGACATTAACTTTACTTGCCTGGTTTGTCAGCAAAGAGATGGTTAGTCAAATATGTGCCTGCCTCTCCTATAAATCCCACTAATCATTAACTACCAGATGGTGTCATTGCACAGTGCTGGGGAAACATCGCCTGGTTTCTAACAGCCAAGTTTAGTGTTAGGAAAACATCATCTTGTAAATGTCAAAGTGACTCTTAAATAATCCTACAGTTGAGATTTTCAGGATTAAAACCATACCATACATGCAAACATGGATGAAAGGCATGACTCCAGTTTGGCATCCATGGGTGATGAGCATCACCAAGCCTCCCTTGAGCTAATGACTCATTTGGCTCTGGCAGGGAACTTGCTGCCCATGCCCTGTGGGCAGGAACACCCAGGGAAGGCTTTTCTCCTGGAGAGTAAAGCTAACATAAATTTGGAATGTCTTACTCCAGCCACCATGACCATTAACTGTACTAAGCTGAGGACAACATTTTCAAACTCTAGCCTCAAGCTCTGTAATAAGAGTTCAAGAGAGATGAGACTTTCTCATAAATTCTTGGCATATATTGGAAGATTTCCTTGCAAGGTCACTTTAGTTAATTAAAGACCGCCACACCATGGTGATAATAAACCTAATTTTATTTTCTTTTTCACTTAAAAAATGGAAAAGTGAAACTGTGAGGATAAGTATTTTATTGCATTTTGTGTGCCTACAATTAATGCACTATAGATATTTAGTGTTTCCAAATGCTAGGTTGTGGGTGACTAACTTGTAATTACACAGTAACTCAGTGACAGAGATATAAACAGAATCTGGATATAGAGGTGGATACTTTTGATTGGCTGAAGTAGTGTTTATTTTTGTTGAAAAAGTTTCAAGTCAATAAAGGTATTTTAGAATTCATGGTAACATTATCAGAATGTTTCTCTCAAAAATTAAAGGAAAGAATATTGTGAAATGTTTGACAGTTTTTGGACAGTCTTTTAAAGTAGTCTTAAAATTTGAATAAAACTTCATTTTGCAATATATGATTAAAAAACAAAAAAAAAAAGCAGGGAAAAAGTGCAGTCTGAGACAAAGTGTGTGGTATTTTTTGCCTAAACACCGTCCTAGCCTGGTTTTGAACTACAGGTTGGTAAGTGCTCTTCCAGGGACATTGTGATAGATTTTACGGATATCTAAAAGTATAAAAACCTAAACGACCCTAAGAGCAGGAAAATCCTTCACTTTCTGTCTCTGGGAAATGCTGCAGGACTGTTTTATAGAGGCTACAAAGACCCTCCAAGTTCCATTAGTGCCCATGGTCAGTGTAATGTTCAGACTACTCTTCCCTTTTCTGAGCACAGTCCATGTTCTTTTTTGAATGAATTTATGAGAGATTGACAGTAATAGTTGGATTTGGGAAAGTATCTTTGTAGAAGGTGGAAAAAACCTTTAGTGCAATACTGGAGAAGTATTACAGACTATTTTCTTGTTTACCTGGGATTAAAACCAAAGATATTTGGGGGTTTGATGTATGTTTATGCTGACTGATGACTTTATCTTACTAAGGAAATTAGTTAGAACTAATCTCTAGTACTATGAATGTAAGCTCTAAGTCATAGCTGATGGATGCTTCAGTATTGTGTGATGCTCCTCTCCTTACTCCCTGCTTTCCTAGGAAAACAAGTGCTTGATTTTTTCACAAAGTTCCACGGATGCTGTGCTAATCAGGCTGCCTAGGCTCAAAGCTCTTTTAACAAGGAAAAAAAAGAAATAAAAAAAAGGAAAAGCATACTATAAATGTTCTGGCTAGAAGGATTGTGTATGATTGTGTGATTATGAAGGGAAATAATTTTAAATACTTTAAATTCTCCTTTAAAACCCATGAACTACATAATAAATGAACCCTAAGTAAAGTGCCACAAGATAAAGTGTCATAATACGTATACATCTCTGTATTTCTGGCTGCTATCACAGCAAGAATGGGTTCTTTCAATTAAGGATATATCCTCTGGAAGGGCAATTTTGAAATAAGTTGTCTTTGAGGGACTTTTTTTTCTAACATCCTTCTTTTTCTCTCTAACCTCCTTTTGCTTGAGAAACACAACATATATTGCTGAAGGAAGGATTATCCTTTCTCTACTAATGTAAATGTGGATGTCCTTACATAAATATTCTTGGGCTTTTAGAATATGTGATTTGTTGTGATTTTAGTACAATTTGTTATGTTTGCCACATTTATATCTTTGATGTTCTGTGGCTGGCAGTTGTTTTTTTTCTTAAGGCCTTAAAAAGTAAGGGCTGAAATATTTCTGCTCATTTGGTTTAAATCTAATGCCTACCACTATATATCACCTATTGCACCACAGTTAGTGCTTTCAGCCCTCAAAAACCTTTTGCTTTGGTTTGTCATCTATCAGGTTCTTTATGTCCCAGGGGCCAATCTCTTCTCTTAGCTCTCCCATTGCTAATCTTGGATAATTTTATAACCCCCACCTCCCTCACACTCTCTTAGACTGAAGCAGACTGGAAGAACCACTAGTAAGAAAGACCAGCAGTGCTTTAAGGAAGAGTTTGTTGATTATTTCTCCCAATTTGTATTGATCCCTGGAGTGGGTCCCAGTGCTGTGTCTGTCTGAAGAGCTCATGGTGGGAGGATCTGTGTTCTTCTCCTGCAAGAGGGTAACAAATCAGATGTCCAAACCCCATCACTGTGTTTCAAAGGCCAGTGTTGGAAGCTGAAATGCTGTACTGCTGACTCCTGCAGTCTGCCTGGCCTGACTTCATCCTGGCCCTCCTGATGCACGTGAGCTCAGACACAAATTAATTCCAGCCTGTCAGGAATAGTCCCAGACTAATTCTTTGTGATACTTTGGAGGAAGCAATGATGAAAGCCAGCCCTCTAATTAATATATTGAATAATGCATCCCTCTGAGGCATATGGGGATCTCCCATACTGTCATAGCTTGAAAATCTATTCCGAAGCCAGGCTGCCAGACTGAAAGTAGCATCATATTTTAAGCATTCTGGCTAGCAAGGAATAGTCTCTCACTTTTTTTTTTTTTTCTGTTTTTCTTGGTGGATAACTTGGGTTAGGTTTTGGCCTTTGCTCTATATTTGGCCACATTCTCTGTTTCTGGGAAAATGGGTGAATTCTCAGTGTGGGAGAGAATCCCTCTTGTTTTCAGATGACTGAAAGATAAACATTTGGGAATTCCTTTAAAACCACTAGTGTTCTGAGGAGTTTAGGAATGACCTTTTCACATACTCTGATTATGGACATAATTTTCTGACTATTTCATTCAGGCAAAACACCCATGGGCATCAGGAATGAGCATCATTTCTGGATCCATCTTCCCTTTGCCCCAGACCTCATGCCAGATGGCCCACTTGATTTTGAGAAATGCACCTTTACAGCTTTTGTTTCTTTACAGCAACTGGGGCTGGAAGCATCCTTGTATTGGGGGTTGGTCTCTTTCTCCAGGCAGCAGCTGACAGAACGAGAGGACACAGTCTTAAGGGAAATATAGACTGGATATTAGGAAAAAGATTTTAGAGAAAGGGCGATAAAGTATTGGAATGGTTTTCCGGGGGAGGTGGTGGATTCATCCTCTCTGGATGTGTTTAAGACAAGATTGGATGTGGCACTTGGTGCCAGGGTTTAGTTGAGGCATTAGGGTTGGGTTGGACTCGATGATCTTGGAGGTCTCTTCCAACTTGGTGATTCTGTGATTGGAGGAAGTTGCAATCTAATGGAGGATTTAACCTCAGCAAGTATATCAGCACTATCAGGGACCATTTTTACTTGGAACGTCAAAATTCTTCAGAGAGATTTTCTCAAAAAGAATCAGGAAGGACTCAGGTAAATTCCAGTTCATTTCCCTGAACTGACTTCAGCTGCTGAACCTTTGGAAATTTGCCTGGCGTTAAGCTGAACAAAACCAGTTGTTTTATTTAACAGAAGAAGTTGAGCCCATGCTGTGCAGAAAGAACAGTCTTATCATGGCAAAACAGACAGGATGTTTCTGCATTAATTTAAATGTGAACCATTTGTGTTGCTCAATAACATCCATTAAAGATAAGGAGGTCTGTTTTTATGCCTTCTGCTTGTTGTAAATTAACAAACTCTCTTAAAATGACAATTCATCAGCAGTTATATGAGGCAGAATTCATTCCCGGCAAGAGAAGAAAATGAAACTCCCATCCTTTCATTCCCTGGCATTCCCCTGAGTCTCCTCTGTAGAATGAGATGAGTTTAATTTTGCTATTGTTAAGCACACTGAGCATGAAGCTACATCAGAATGCAAGAGCAGGAAAAGGAGCATCTTATTAGCTGCACTACAGGTTCTTTTAAATAATGTTGATTCAGTAACTTGTGTCTTGCTGATCATATGGAGAACAAGGACGAGAAGCCAGTGAGTGATGCTGTTTCACTTGCATATTTGTAGTGAGTTAATTGGAATAGGACATAGCAGTGGTTATCGTAGCTCTGTAATTATCTTGCAGATAATTGTTCTCCATTGGGCAGAAAGCAATAAAAATGGGATGTAGGCACATTTCCATGTTTAGTGGAATATCAGGAGTTCTGGAGCTGAGTTTGAGAGAGAAATATACGCACCTGTGTCTGCCAGTAAGTACTTAGGAAATATCAAATAATGCCTGTAGACTTCAGGGCTGATTTCAGTAGATCTGGATTTTCTCACACAGGAGAAAATCTTGCTTTTTATTGAAAAAAATAAAGAAAACCAAGCCAAAAACTCTGTCAGGTTTTTGGCCAAAGGGTACAGACAGATTCTTAGGTTTTGCTCACAGTATTTTTGGTTTTCAGCTTTTGATTGAAAATCATTGAGGGAAGGAGACATGTTCCATTACAATATTGATTTTAGGGACAATCTGTAATAGTGACTCCCCAAAGCCATTTCCAGATCTGCAGTAGTTTCTCCAGAATTCTTTTTTTT